>CATIWC010003923.1:0-45022 GCA_948472305.1 Vicia faba | reverse complement strand
TATCAGTTTACACAAAACTAATAAAAAATTTAAAGGCAATAAATTAATTTTAGATTTTTTAAGATGGATTTTTACTTAGCAATCATTTTAATATGAATATGTGTTTAGAAATAATTTATATGTCCTTGAAGAAGTGATAACATTGTTTGTTTGTTATAGAATAGGTTGTCTTTTTAAATTTAAATAAGTTCATTGAATACAAATATGCAAATCACAAAAAAAACAATACAGATTAATAGCATTTAAAATTTAAAAATAATAATTTTTTACACAGTTATGTAAGAAAATGCAATTTTTCTTATTTTGACTTTTCTTTTAATTGTAATTTTGTAAAGGTAATTACGCTCTTTTTTGGTTTTTTAGTTATAGAATTTGGAACAGTGAAATAATGTCTCGCGTTTAGTTAAGGACAACGCCTCCTTGCAGATTGTGGAGCATGGTGCTTTCAAACTCATAAGGGTCGCAGAAGTTGTGTACAAACCAGCGAGAATCCCCTTAATCCTGTTTTTAAATGTATTTGCAATTATATTTGTTCTATCTAGAATAAAATTTTCACATTTTGATCTATTTTAAATGTAAAAGCACTTTAAAATTAAATTGATAAATTTGAAGCATTTCTATTACTTCAAGGTGATCAAAGTTTTTTTGAAATTTTTGAAAATGAAAACACAAAAATAAATTAAAAACAAATTTTATTTATTTTTGCATAATTTTGATTATAGAATATTGATCCACTTATTTAATAGTAGGAGAATTCAAAATGTTGTTTAAGAAATCAATTTAAAAGGGTAAACTGAAGCATAACATTTGTTAAATAAATTTTTTAATGATATTAAATCATTAGTTAAAGTGTTCGGGTGTGAGAGTGTGAAATAAAATAAACTCTATCAAAAATTGAAAAACCTTTATCTCACAAGTATTGAAAAAATGAAAATAGAGACATATTTTATTATGTTTAATAAAAATGTACTATTTGGAACATGAATTTCAAGTGTTAAAAACATAATTGTTGCAAAATTTGATCTATTTTAACTGGTAAGGCAGGGGTGGAAAGCTATTTTTAAGCGTTTCCTAATTTTACTTAAACTATTGGATGCACAATTAAGTATTTTAAGACAACTCGTAGTAAATATTAAACACCTTTGGATAAACATTTATTTAGGTTTGAATTTTAACTTGACAAAATATTTTTCTTACAAAAGATAAATGTTTATTAAGGTTTTAAGTTTTATTTTATTTAAGAATTATTTGGTATACCAAGGTCAATTGTTATATAAAGATTATGAAAACATAAACATTTGTAATCGATATAAAACTATTTTGAAAATACATATCTTCTTTAAAGATATAATCATATCACGTGGGTTGTAATTCATCAGTATTACTGTTCTAAAAATTTATTACACACAACTTGATCATTGAAGCAATATTGTGAAATTTAAAAATGTTACTAAAGGTTAATCTCTATGAAAAATATCGACGACTTATTTTTGAGAAATATAAGACAAATAATTTTTTGTATAATAACTAAAGAATTCCCAATGATGTAGTCGAAGGTAATTCAGTGTGCTTTATGGACGTAGAACAACTTAGTTAGTCAGGATTTATCTAGACCCTATAGTTAACATTAAGTCATGTGTAAGTTCGCTTTACCCATGATCTTTTCCGATTAAAGAGGGGTTTTGGCCCATGGTAAAGACAAAATTTATTTTAGTGCAAGTCATTTTTTTTATCTTCCTATTTTTCTTTATTTTCACTCTAATTTATAACCACTTCTTAAAACGGAGTAGAAAGTTAGAAACATTTGAGTTAGTCTTTTTGTCGTTTCAACCCTTAATTTGTTATAAAATGGGAAAAAGACTAATGAAAGGTTACATGAACTGCAAGCATCAGACATTTGCTTTACCACCTCTATGGTTTGCATGCCTTCATCATCAAGAGGAAAGACTAATTTTCTCCAAACAAAGAGATTATAGTAAATGTTGCAAAAAAATGTCATTTTACCCAGAAGTAAACAATTAACCACAATTTTTCCATTTGAACCTAATATAGCTTAATTATAATTAATATTATTTAAAATAAAAGAATTTAATTCATTAAATTGGATTATTAAAATAATCTATATAGTAAATTATCAAAATACCCTTCGAATGCTAAAATTTTAATATTCCCCTTATCCTTTAAATTCTTTTGATTTATTTAAATAGTCCGATCATATATAATAGTTGAAGTCAAGATATACATAATAAAATGACACTAATGATAAATTTATAATTTTTTTTAACATGGTCATTCTACTTTATATTTTATGATTAAAAATTCAAACGTAATATTGTGATAAGAACAGTGGAACGACCCTTACTATTAAAATAATAAATAAATAATTTTAATTGTATTTGTTAAGTAACACATATTTAAAAAATATTTATTTTTCACCAAAAATTCCTTTATATATAAGACATTGAAAATAAATTTTTTATTTTAATATTATTTAACTTTAAATTGTCAAAATAATAGCCTAAAGTATAATATAATGTGTACTCAACCTCTAGAATTATAGAAGTTAGTTATACAATTTATATTTATAATTAATATACGAAATGCATTTATTTTCTATTTTTATCTAATTATTTCAATTATTTTTTATTATACAAAACCAAAGAGTAGTGTAACAAAAATATATTCGTTTTCTGTTTTTATTTATTTGAAATGGCTAAAAATACCTTCATATAAATTTTCGCTATTTTCTTCATTATTTCAAGTATACTACTTCTTATAATAAATATTGTAGCATTCTTATGTGTGTTGGTTGTGTTTATTATGTTTGGGGAACAAATCCAATCTTATTTTAATATAACAATGGATGTAAAATATATGTAATTTTGGCTAAACAATTTGAAATAAACACTTTTTTCATATATATATATATATATATATATATATATATATATATATATATATATATATATATATATATATATATATATATATATATATATATATATATATATATATATTAATTTTTAGAATTTTTCATCTGAGATATTCAGGATTTTATATATTATCTCACATCCAAATTTTCAGTTTAATAACCTATCAGTTTACACAAAACTAATAAAAAATTTAAAGGCAATAAATTAATTTTAGATTTTTTAAGTTGGATTTTTACTTAGCAATCATTTTAATATGAATATGTGTTTAGAAATAATTTATATGTCCTTGAAGAAGTGATAGCATTGTTTGTTTGTTATAGAATAGGTTGTCTTTTTAAATTTAAATAAGTTCATTGAATACAAATATGCAAATCACAAAAAAAACAATACAGATTAATAGCATTTAAAATTTAAAAATAATAATTTTTTACACAGTTATGTAAGAAAATGCAATTTTTCTTATTTTGACTTTTCTTTTAATTGTAATTTTGTAAAGGTAATTACGCTCTTTTTTGGTTTTTTAGTTATAGAATTTGGAACAGTGAAATAATGTCTCGCGTTTAGTTAAGGACAACGCCTCCTTGCAGATTGTGGAGCATGGTGCTTTCAAACTCATAAGGGTCGCAGAAGTTGTGTACAAACCAGCGAGAATCCCCTTAATCCTGTTTTTAAATGTATTTGCAATTATATTTGTTCTATCTAGAATAAAATTTTCACATTTTGATCTATTTTAAATGTAAAAGCACTTTAAAATTAAATTGATAAATTTGAAGCATTTCTATTACTTCAAGGTGATCAAAGTTTTTTTGAAATTTTTTGAAAATGAAAACACAAAAATAAATTAAAAACAAATTTTATTTATTTTTGCATAATTTTGATTATAGAATATTGATCCACTTATTTAATAGTAGGAGAATTCAAAATGTTGTTTAAGAAATCAATTTAAAAGGGTAAACTGAAGCATAACATTTGTTAAATAAATTTTTTAATGATATTAAATCATTAGTTAAAGTGTTCGGGTGTGAGAGTGTGAAATAAAATAAACTCTATCAAAAATTGAAAAACCTTTATCTCACAAGTATTGAAAAAATGAAAATAGAGACATATTTTATTATGTTTAATAAAAATGTACTATTTGGAACATGAATTTCAAGTGTTAAAAACATAATTGTTGCAAAATTTGATCTATTTTAACTGGTAAGGCAGGGGTGGAAAGCTATTTTTAAGCGTTTCCTAATTTTACTTAAACTATTGGATGCACAATTAAGTATTTTAAGACAACTCGTAGTAAATATTAAACACCTTTGGATAAACATTTATTTAGGTTTGAATTTTAACTTGACAAAATATTTTTCTTACAAAAGATAAATGTTTATTAAGGTTTTAAGTTTTATTTTATTTAAGAATTATTTGGTATACCAAGGTCAATTGTTATATAAAGAATATGAAAACATAAACATTTGTAATCGATATAAAACTATTTTGAAAATACATATCTTCTTTAAAGATATAATCATATCACGTGGGTTGTAATTCATCAGTATTACTGTTCTAAAAATTTATTACACACAACTTGATCATTGAAGCAATATTGTGAAATTTAAAAATGTTACTAAAGGTTAATCTCTATGAAAAATATCGATGACTTATTTTTGAGAAATATAAGACAAATAACTTTTTGTATAATAACTAAAGAATTCCCAATGATGTAGTCGAAGGTAATTCAGTGTGCTTTATGGACGTAGAACAACTTAGTTAGTCAGGATTTATCTAGACCCTATAGTTAACATTAAGTCATGTGTAAGTTCGCTTTACCCATGATCTTTTCCGATTAAAGAGGGGTTTTGGCCCATGGTAAAGACGAAATTTATTTTAGTGCAAGTCATTTTTTTTATCTTCCTATTTTTCTTTATTTTCACTCTAATTTATAACCACTTCTTAAAACGGAGTAGAAAGTTAGAAACATTTGAGTTAGTCTTTTTGTCGTTTCAACCCTTAATTTGTTATAAAATGGGAAAAAGACTAATGAAAGGTTACATGAACTGCAAGCATCAGACATTTGCTTTACCCCCTCTATGGTTTGCATGCCTTCATCATCAAGAGGAAAGACTAATTTTCTCCAAACAAAGAGATTATAGTAAATGTTGCAAAAAAATGTCATTTTACCCAGAAGTAAACAATTAACCCCAATTTTTCCATTTGAACCTAATATAGCTTAATTATAATTAATATTATTTAAAATAAAAGAATTTAATTCATTAAATTGGATTATTAAAATAATCTATATAGTAAATTATCAAAATACCCTTCGAATGCTAAAATTTTAATATTCCCCTTATCCTTTAAATTCGTTTGATTTATTTAAATAGTCCGATCATATATAATAGTTGAAGTCAAGATATACATAATAAAATGACACTAATGATAAATTTATAATTTTTTTTAACATGGTCATTCTACTTTATATTTTATGATTAAAAATTCAAACGTAATATTGTGATAAGAACAGTGGAATGACCCTTACTATTAAAATAATAAATAAATAATTTTAATTGTATTTGTTAAGTAACACATATTTAAAAAATATTTATTTTTCACCAAAAATTCCTTTATATATAAGACATTGAAAATAAATTTTTTATTTTAATATTATTTAACTTTAAATTGTCAAAATAATAGCCTAAAGTATAATATAATGTGTATTCAACCTCTAGAATTATAGAAGTTAGTTATACAATTTATATTTATAATTAATATACGAAATGCATTTATTTTCTATTTTTATCTAATTATTTCAATTATTTTTTATTATACAAAACCAAAGAGTAGTGTAACAAAAATATATTCGTTTTCTGTTTTTATTTATTTGAAATGGCTAAAAATACCTTCATATAAATTTTCGCTATTTTCTTCATTATTTCAAGTATACTACTTCTTATAATAAATATTGTAGCATTCTTATGTGTGTTGGTTGTGTTTATTATGTTTGGGGAACAAATCCAATCTTATTTTAATATAACAATGGATGTAAAATATATGTAATTTTGGCTAAACAATTTAAAATAAACACTTTTTTCATATTAATATATATATATATATATATATATATATATATATATATATATATATATATATATATATATATATATATATATATATATATATATATATATATATATATTAATTTTTAGAATTTTTCATCTGAGATATTCAGGATTTTATATATTATCTCACATCCAAATTTTCAGTTTAATAACCTATCAGTTTACACAAAACTAATAAAAAATTTAAAGGCAATAAATTAATTTTAGATTTTTTAAGTTGGATTTTTACTTAGCAATCATTTTAATATGAATATGTGTTTAGAAATAATTTATATGTCCTTGAAGAAGTGATAGCATTGTTTGTTTGTTATAGAATAGGTTGTCTTTTTAAATTTAAATAAGTTCATTGAATACAAATATGCAAATCACAAAAAAAACAATACAGATTAATAGCATTTAAAATTTAAAAATAATAATTTTTTACACAGTTATGTAAGAAAATGCAATTTTTCTTATTTTGACTTTTCTTTTAATTGTAATTTTGTAAAGGTAATTACGCTCTTTTTGGTTTTTTAGTTATAGAATTTGGAACAGTGAAATAATGTCTCGCGTTTAGTTAAGGACAACGCCTCCTTGCAGATTGTGGAGCATGGTGCTTTCAAACTCATAAGGGTCGCAGAAGTTGTGTACAAACCAGCGAGAATCCCTTAATCCTGTTTTTAAATGTATTAGCAATTATATTTGTTCTATCTAGAATAAAATTTTCACATTTTGATCTATTTTAAATGTAAAAGCACTTTAAAATTAAATTGATAAATTTGAAGCATTTCTATTACTTCAAGGTGATCAAAGTTTTTTTGAAATTTTTTGAAAATGAAAACACAAAAATAAATTAAAAACAAATTTTATTTATTTTTGCATAATTTTGATTATAGAATATTGATCCACTTATTTAATAGTAGGAGAATTCAAAATGTTGTTTAAGAAATCAATTTAAAAGGGTAAACTGAAGCATAACATTTGTTAAATAAATTTTTTAATGATATTAAATCATTAGTTAAAGTGTTCGGGTGTGAGAGTGTGAAATAAAATAAACTCTATCAAAAATTGAAAAACCTTTATCTCACAAGTATTGAAAAAATGAAAATAGAGACATATTTTATTATGTTTAATAAAAATGTACTATTTGGAACATGAATTTCAAGTGTTAAAAACATAATTGTTGCAAAATTTGATCTATTTTAACTGGTAAGGCAGGGGTGGAAAGCTATTTTTAAGCGTTTCCTAATTTTACTTAAACTATTGGATGCACAATTAAGTATTTTAAGACAACTCGTAGTAAATATTAAACACCTTTGGATAAACATTTATTTAGGTTTGAATTTTAACTTGACAAAATATTTTTCTTACAAAAGATAAATGTTTATTAAGGTTTTAAGTTTTATTTTATTTAAGAATTATTTGGTATACCAAGGTCAATTGTTATATAAAGAATATGAAAACATAAACATTTGTAATCGATATAAAACTATTTTGAAAATACATATCTTCTTTAAAGATATAATCATATCACGTGGGTTGTAATTCATCAGTATTACTGTTCTAAAAATTTATTACACACAACTTGATCATTGAAGCAATATTGTGAAATTTAAAAATGTTACTAAAGGTTAATCTCTATGAAAAATATCGACGACTTATTTTTGAGAAATATAAGACAAATAATTTTTTGTATAATAACTAAAGAATTCCCAATGATGTAGTCGAAGGTAATTCAGTGTGCTTTATGGACGTAGAACAACTTAGTTAGTCAGGATTTATCTAGACCCTATAGTTAACATTAAGTCATGTGTAAGTTCGCTTTACCCATGATCTTTTCCGATTAAAGAGGGGTTTTGGCCCATGGTAAAGACGAAATTTATTTTAGTGCAAGTCATTTTTTTTATCTTCCTATTTTTCTTTATTTTCACTCTAATTTATAACCACTTCTTAAAACGGAGTAGAAAGTTAGAAACATTTGAGTTAGTCTTTTTGTCGTTTCAACCCTTAATTTGTTATAAAATGGGAAAAAGACTAATGAAAGGTTACATGAACTGCAAGCATCAGACATTTGCTTTACCACCTCTATGGTTTGCATGCCTTCATCATCAAGAGGAAAGACTAATTTTCTCCAAACAAAGAGATTATAGTAAATGTTGCAAAAAAATGTCATTTTACCCAGAAGTAAACAATTAACCACAATTTTTCCATTTGAACCTAATATAGCTTAATTATAATTAATATTATTTAAAATAAAAGAATTTAATTCATTAAATTGGATTATTAAAATAATCTATATAGTAAATTATCAAAATACCCTTCGAATGCTAAAATTTTAATATTCCCCTTATCCTTTAAATTCTTTTGATTTATTTAAATAGTCTGATCATATATAATAGTTGAAGTCAAGATATACATAATAAAATGACACTAATGATAAATTTATAATTTTTTTAACATGATCATTCTACTTTATATTTTATGATTAAAAATTCAAACGTAATATTGTGATAAGAACAGTGGAATGACCCTTACTATTAAAATAATAAATAAATAATTTTAATTGTATTTGTTAAGTAACACATATTTAAAAAATATTTATTTTTCACCAAAAATTCCTTTATATATAAGACATTGAAAATAAATTTTTTATTTTAATATTATTTAACTTTAAATTGTCAAAATAATAGCCTAAAGTATAATATAATGTGTATTCAACCTCTAGAATTATAGAAGTTAGTTATACAATTTATATTTATAATTAATATACGAAATGCATTTATTTTCTATTTTTATCTAATTATTTCAATTATTTTTTATTATACAAACCCAAAGAGTAGTGTAACAAAAATATATTCGTTTTCTGTTTTTATTTATTTGAAATGGCTAAAAATACCTTCATATAAATTTTCGCTATTTTCTTCATTATTTCAAGTATACTACTTCTTATAATAAATATTGTAGCATTCTTATGTGTGTTGGTTGTGTTTATTATGTTTGGGGAACAAATCCAATCTTATTTTAATATAACAATGGATGTAAAATATATGTAATTTTGGCTAAACAATTTGAAATAAACACTTTTTTCATATATATATATATATATATATATATATATATATATATATATATATATATATATATATATATATATATATTATATATATATATATATATATATATATATATATATATATATATATATATATATTAATTTTTAGAATTTTTCATCTGAGATATTCAGGATTTTATATATTATCTCACATCCAAATTTTCAGTTTAATAACCTATCAGTTTACACAAAACTAATAAAAAATTTAAAGGCAATAAATTAATTTTAGATTTTTTAAGTTGGATTTTTACTTAGCAATCATTTTAATATAAATATGTGTTTAGAAATAATTTATATGTCCTTGAAGAAGTGATAGCATTGTTTGTTTGTTATAGAATAGGTTGTCTTTTTAAATTTAAATAAGTTCATTGAATACAAATATGCAAATCACAAAAAAAACAATACAGATTAATAGCATTTAAAATTTAAAAATAATAATTTTTTACACAGTTATGTAAGAAAATGCAATTTTTCTTATTTTGACTTTTCTTTTAATTGTAATTTTGTAAAGGTAATTACGCTCTTTTTTGGTTTTTTAGTTATAGAATTTGGAACAGTGAAATAATGTCTCGCGTTTAGTTAAGGACAACGCCTCCTTGCAGATTGTGGAGCATGGTGCTTTCAAACTCATAAGGGTCGCAGAAGTTGTGTACAAACCAGCGAGAATCCCCTTAATCCTGTTTTTAAATGTATTAGCAATTATATTTGTTCTATCTAGAATAAAATTTTCACATTTTGATCTATTTTAAATGTAAAAGCACTTTAAAATTAAATTGATAAATTTGAAGCATTTCTATTACTTCAAGGTGATCAAAGTTTTTTTGAAATTTTTTGAAAATGAAAACACAAAAATAAATTAAAAACAAATTTTATTTATTTTTGCATAATTTTGATTATAGAATATTGATCCACTTATTTAATAGTAGGAGAATTCAAAATGTTGTTTAAGAAATCAATTTAAAAGGGTAAACTGAAGCATAACATTTGTTAAATAAATTTTTTAATGATATTAAATCATTAGTTAAAGTGTTCGGGTGTGAGAGTGTGAAATAAAATAAACTCTATCAAAAATTGAAAAACCTTTATCTCACAAGTATTGAAAAAATGAAAATAGAGACATATTTTATTATGTTTAATAAAAATGAACTATTTGGAACATGAATTTCAAGTGTTAAAAACATAATTGTTGCAAAATTTGATCTATTTTCACTGGTAAGGCAGGGGTGGAAAGCCATTTTTAAGCGTTTCCTAATTTTACTTAAACTATTGGATGCATAATTAAGTATTTTAAGACAACTCGTAGTAAATATTAAACACCTTTGGATAAAAATTTATTTAGGTTTGAATTTTAACTTGACAAAATATTTTTCTTACAAAAGATAAATGTTTATTAAGGTTTTAAGTTTTATTTTATTTAAGAATTATTTGGTATACCAAGGTCAATTGTTATATAAAGAATATGAAAACATAAACATTTGTAATCGATATAAAACTATTTTGAAAATACATATCTTCTTTAAAGATATAATCATATCACGTGGGTTGTAATTCATCAGTATTACTGTTCTAAAAATTTATTACACACAACTTGATCATTGTAGCAATATTGTGAAATTTAAAAATGTTACTAAAGGTTAATCTCTATGAAAAATATCGACGACTTATTTTTGAGAAATATAAGACAAATAATTTTTTGTATAATAACTAAAGAATTCCCAATGATGTAGTCGAAGGTAATTCAGTGTACTTTATGGACGTAGAACAACTTAGTTAGTCAGGATTTATCTAGACCCTATAGTTAACATTAAGTCATGTGTAAGTTCGCTTTACCCATGATCTTTTCCGATTAAAGAGGGGTTTTGGCCCATGGTAAAGACGAAATTTATTTTAGTGCAAGTCATTTTTTTTATCTTCCTATTTTTCTTTATTTTCACTCTAATTTATAACCACTTCTTAAAACGGAGTAGAAAGTTAGAAACATTTGAGTTAGTCTTTTTGTCGTTTCAACCCTTAATTTGTTATAAAATGGGAAAAAGACTAATGAAAGGTTACATGAACTGCAAGCATCAGACATTTGCTTTACCACCTCTATGTTTTGCATGCCTTCATCATCAAGAGGAAAGACTAATTTTCTCCAAACAAAGAGATTATAGTAAATGTTGCAAAAAAATGTCATTTTACCCAGAAGTAAACAATTAACCCCAATTTTTCCATTTGAACCTAATATAGCTTAATTATAATTAATATTATTTAAAATAAAAGAATTTAATTCATTAAATTGGATTATTAAAATAATCTATATAGTAAATTATCAAAATACCCTTCGAATGCTAAAATTTTAATATTCCCCTTATCCTTTAAATTCTTTTGATTTATTTAAATAGTCTGATCATATATAATAGTTGAAGTCAAGATATACATAATAAAATGACACTAAGGATAAATTTTTAATTTTTTTTAACATGGTCATTCTACTTTATATTTTATGATTAAAAATTCAAACGTAATGTTGTGATAAGAACAGTGGAATGACCCTTACTATTAAAATAATTTATAAATAATTTTAAATGTATTTGGTAAGTAATACATATTTAAAAAATATTTATTTTTTCACAAAAAATTCCTTTATATATAAGACATTGAAAATAAATTTTTTATTTTAATATTATTTAACTTTAAATTTTCAAAATAATAACCTAAAGTATAATATAATGTGTATTCAACCTCTAGAATTATAAAACTTAGTTATACAATTTATATTTATAATTAATATACGAAATGCATTTATTTTCTATTTTTATCTAATTATTTAAATTATTTTTTATTATACAAACCCAAAGAGTAGTGTAACAAAAATATATTCGTTTTGTGTTTTTATTTATTTGAAATGGCTAAAAATACCTTCATATAAATTATCGCTATTTTCTTCATTATTTCAAGTATACTACTTCTTATAATAAATATTGTTTCATTCTTATGTGTGTTGGTTGTGTTTATTATGTTTGAGGAACAAATCCAATCTTATTTTAATATAACAATGGATGTAAAATATATGTAATTTTGGCTAAACAATTTGAAATGAACACTTTTTTCATATATATATATATATATATATATATATATATATATATATATATATATATATATATTAATTTTTAGAATTTTTCATTTGAGATATTCAGGATTTTATATATTATCTCACATCCAAATTTTCAGTTTAATAACCTATCAGTTTACACAAAACTAATAAAAAATTTAAAGGCAATAAATTAATTTTAGAGTTTTTAAGTTGGATTTTTACTTAGCAATCATTTTAATATGAATATGTTTTTAGAAATAATTTATATGTCCTTGAAGAAGTGATAGCATTGTTTGTTTGTTATAGAATAGGTTGTCATTTAAAATTTTAATAAGTTCATTGAATACAAATATGCAAATCACAAAAAAAAAAACTACAGATTAATAGCATATAAAATTTAAAAATAGTAATTATTTACACAGTTATGTAAGAAAATGCAATTTTTCTTATTTTGGCTTTTCTTTTAATTGTAATTTTGTAAAGGTAATTACACTCTTTTTTGGTTTTTTAGTTATAGAATTTGGAACAGTGAAATAATGTCTCGCATTTAGTTAAGGACAATGCCTCCTTGCAGATTGTGGAGCATGGTGCTTTCAAACTCATAAGGGTTGCAGAAGTTGTGTACAAACCGGCGAGAATCCCCTTAATCCTGTTTTTAAATGTATTTGCAATTATATTTGTTCTATCTAGAATATAATTTTCACATTTTGATCTATTTTAAATGTAAAAGCACTTTAAAATTAAATTGATAAATTTGAAGCATTTCTACTACTTCAAGGTTATCAAAGTTTTTTTGAAATTTTTTGAAAATGAAAACACAAAAATAAATTAAAACAATATTTATTTATTTTTGCATAATTTTGATTATAGAATATTGATCCACTTATTTAATAGTAGGAGAATTCAAAATGTTGTTTAAGAAATCAATTTAAAAGGGTAAACTAAAGCATAACATTTGTTAAATAAAATTTTTAATGATATTAAATCATTAGTTAAAGTGGTTCGGGTGTGAGAGTGTGAAATACAATAAACTCTATCAAAAATTGAAAAACCTTTATCTCACAAGTATTGAAAAAATGAAAATAGAGACATATTTTATTCTGTTTAATAAAAATGTACTATTTGGAACATGAATTTCAAGTGTTAAAAACATAATTGTTGCAAAATTTGATCTATTTTCACTGGTAAGGCAGGGGTGAAAAGCTATTTTTAAGCGTTTCCTAATTTTGCTTAAACTATTGGATGGACAATTAAGTATTTTAAGACAACTCGTAGTAAATATTAAACACCTTTGGATAAACATTTATTTAGGTTTGAATTTTAACTTGATAAAATATTTTTCTTACAAAAGATAAATGTTTGTTAAGGTTTTAAGTTTTATTTTATTTAAGAATTATTTGGTATACCATGCTCAATTGTTATATAAAGAATATGAAAACATAAACATCTGTAATCTATATAAAACTATTTTGAAAATATATATCTTCTTTAAAGATATAATCATATCACGTGGGTTGTAATTCATCAATATTATTGTTCTAAAAATTTATTACACACAACTTGATCATTGTAGCAATATTGTGAAATTTACAAATGTTACTAAAGGTTAATCTCTATGAAAAATATCGACGACTTATTTTTGAGAAATATAAGACAAATAATTTTTTGTATAATAACTAAAGAATTCCCAATGATGTGGTCGTAGGTAATTCAATGTGCTTTATGGACGTAGAACAACTTAGTTAGTCAGGATTTATCTAGACCCTATAGTTAACATTAAGTCATGTGTAAGTTTGCTTTACCCATGATCTTTTCCAATTAAAGAGGGGTTTTGGCCCATGGTAAAGACGAAATTTATTTTAGTGCAAGTCATTTTTTTCTATCTTCCTATTTTTCTTTATTTTCTCTCAAATATATAACCACTTCTTAAAACGGACTAGAAAGTTAGAAATATTTGAGTTAGTCTTTTTGTCGTTTCAACCCTTAATTTGTTATAAAATGGGAAAAAGACTAATGAAAGGTTACATAAACTGCAAGCATCAGACATTTGCTTTACCACCTCTATGTTTTGCATGCCTTCATCATTAAGAGGAAAGACTAATTTTCTCCAAACAAAGAGATTATAGAAAATGTTGCAAAAAAATGTCATTTTACCCAGAAGTAAACAATTAACCCCAATTTTTCCATTTGACCCTAATATAGCTTAATTATATTTAATATTATTTAAAATAAAATAACTTAATTCATTAAATTGGATTATTAAAATAATCTATATAGTAAATTATCAAAATACCCTTCGAATGCTAAAATTTCAATATTCCCCTTATCCTTTAAATTCTTTTGATTTATTTAAATAGTCTGATCATATATAATAGTTGAAGTCAAGATATACATAATAAAATGACACTAAGGATAAATTTATAATTTTTTTTTAACATGGTCATTCTACTTTATATTTTATGATTAAAAATTCAAACGTAATATTGTGATAAGAACAGTGGAATGACCCTTACTATTAAAATAATTTATAAAGAATTTTAAATGTATTCGGTAAGTAATACATATTTAAAAAATATTTATTTTTTCACCAAAAATTCCTTTATATATAAGACATTGAAAATAAATTTTTTATTTTAATATTATTTAAATTTAATTTGTCAAAATAATAACCTAAAGTATAATATAATGTTTATTCAACCTCTAGAATTATAAAACTTAGTTATACAATTTATATTTATAATTAATATACGAAATGCATTTATTTTCAATTTTTATCTAATTATTTAAATTATTTTTTATTATACAAACCCAAAGAGTAGTGTAACAAAAATATATTCGTTTTGTGTTTTTATTTATTTGAAATGGCTAAAAATACCTTCATATAAATTATCGCTATTTTCTTCATTATTTCAAGTATACTACTTCTTATAATAAATATTGTTTCATTCTTATGTGTGTTGGTTGTGTTTATTATGTTTGAGGAACAAATCCAATCTTATTTTAATATAACAATGGATGTAAAATATATGTAATTTTGGCTAAACAATTTGGAATGAACACTTTTTTCATATATATATATATATATATATATATATATATATATATATATATATATATATATATATATATATATATATATATATATATATATATATATATATATATATATTAATTTTTAGAATTTTTCATTTGAGATATTCAGGATTTTATATATTATCTCACATCCAAATTTTCAGTTTAATAACCTATCAGTTTACACAAAACTAATAAAAAATTTAAAGGCAATAAATTAATTTTAGAGTTTTTAAGTTGGATTTTTACTTAGCAATCATTTTAATATGAATATGTTTTTAGAAATAATTTATATGTCCTTGAAGAAGTGATAGCATTGTTTGTTTGTTATAGAATAGGTTGTCTTTTAAAATTTTAATAAGTTCATTGAATACAAATATGCAAATCACAAAAAAAAAACTACAGATTAATAGCATATAAAATTTAAAAATAATAATTATTTACACAGTTATGTAAGAAAATGCAATTTTTCTTATTTTGGCTTTTCTTTTAATTGTAATTTTGTAAAGGTAATTACGCTCTTTTTTGGTTTTTTAGTTATAGAATTTGGAAAAGTGATATAATGTCTCGCATTTAGTTAAGGACAATGCCTCCTTGCAGATTGTGGAGCATGGTGCTTTCAAACTCATAAGGGTTGCAGAAGTTGTGTACAAACCAGCGAGAATCCCCTTAATCCTGTTTTTAAATGTATTTGCAATTATATTTGTTCTATCTAGAATATAATTTTCACATTTTGATCTATTTTAAATGTAAAAGCACTTTAAAATTAAATTGATAAATTTGAAGCATTTCTATTACTTCAAGGTTATCAAAGTTTTTTTGAAATTTTTTGAAAATGAAAACACAAAAATAAATTAAAACAATATTTATTTATTTTTGCATAATTTTGATTATAGAATATTGATCCACTTATTTAATAGTAGGAGAATTCAAAATGTTGTTAAGAAATCAATTTAAAAGGGTAAACTGAAGCATAACATTTGTTAAATAAAATTTTTAATGATATTAAATCATTAGTTAAAGTGGTTCGGGTGTGAGAGTGTGAAATACAATAAACTCTATCAAAAATTGAAAAACCTTTATCTCACAAGTATTGAAAAAATGAAAATAGAGACATATTTTATTCTGTTTAATAAAAATGTACTATTTGGAACATGAATTTCAAGTGTTAAAAACATAATTGTTGCAAAATTTGATCTATTTTCACTGGTAAGGCAGGGGTGAAAAGCTATTTTTAAGCGTTTCCTAATTTTGCTTAAACTATTGGATGGACAATTAAGTATTTTAAGACAACTCGTAGTAAATATTAAACACCTTTGATTTAGGTTTGAATTTTAACTTGATAAAATATTTTTCTTACAAAAGATAAATGTTTATTAAGGTTTTAAGTTTTATTTTATTTAAGAATTATTTGGTATACCATGCTCAATTGTTATATAAAGAATATGAAAACATAAACATCTGTAATCTATATAAAACTATTTTGAAAATATATCTTCTTTAAAGATATAATCATATCACGTGGGTTGTAATTCATCAATATTATTGTTCTAAAAATTTATTACACACAACTTGATCATTGTAGCAATATTGTGAAATTTACAAATGTTACTAAAGGTTAATCTCTATGAAAAATATCGACGACTTATTTTTGAGAAATATAAGACAAATAATTTTTTGTATAATAACTAAAGAATTCCCAATGATGTGGTCGAAGGTAATTCAATGTGCTTTATGGACGTAGAACAACTTAGTTAGTCAGGATTTATCTAGACCCTATAGTTAACATTAAGTCATGTGTAAGTTTGCTCTACCCATGATCTTTTCCAATTAAAGAGGGGTTTTGGCCCATGGTAAAGACGAAATTTATTTTAGTGCAAGTCATTTTTTATATCTTCCTATTTTTCTTTATTTTCTCTCAAATATATAACCACTTCTTAAAACGGACTAGAAAGTTAGAAACATTTGAGTTAGTCTTTTTGTCGTTTCAACCCTTAATTTGTTATAAAATGGGAAAAAGACTAATGAAAGGTTACATAAACTGCAAGCATCAGACATTTGCTTTACCACCTCTATGTTTTGCATGCCTTCATCATCAAGAGGAAAGACTAATTTTCTCCAAACAAAGAGATTATAGAAAATGTTGCAAAAAAATGTCATTTTACCCAGAAGTAAACAATTAACCCCAATTTTTCCATTTGACCCTAATATAGCTTAATTATAATTAATATTATTTAAAATAAAAGAACTTAATTCATTAAATTGGATTATTAAAATAATCTATATAGTAAATTATCAAAATACCCTTCGAATGCTAAAATTTCAATATTCCCCTTATCCTTTAAATTCTTTTGATTTATTTAAATAGTCTGATCATATATAATAGTTGAAGTCAAGATATACATAATAAAATGACACTAAGGATAAATTTATAATTTTTTTTAACATGGTCATTCTACTTTATATTTTATGATTAAAAATTCAAACGTAATATTGTGATAAGAACAGTGGAATGACCCTTACTATTAAAATAATTTATAAATAATTTTAAATGTATTTGGTAAGTAATACATATTTAAAAAATATTTATTTTTTCACCAAAAATTCCTTTATATATAAGACATTGAAAATAAATTTTTTATTTTAATATTATTTAACTTTAAATTGTCAAAATAATAACCAAAAGTATAATATAATGTGTATTCAACCTCTAGAATTATAAAACTTAGTTATACAATTTATATTTATAATTAATATACGAAATGCATTTATTTTCTATTTTTATCTAATTATTTAAATTATTTTTTATTATACAAACCCAAAGAGTAGTGTAACAAAAATATATTCGTTTTGTGTTTTTATTTATTTGAAATGGCTAAAAATACCTTCATATAAATTATCGCTATTTTCTTCATTATTTCAAGTATACTACTTCTTATAATAAATATTGTTTCATTCTTATGTGTGTTGGTTGTGTTTATTATGTTTGAGGAACAAATCCAATCTTATTTTAATATAACAATGGATGTAAAATATATGTAATTTTGGCTAAACAATTTGAAATGAACACTTTTTTCATATATATATATATATATATATATATATATATATATATATATATATATATATATATATATATATATATATATATATATATATATATATTAATTTTTAGAATTTTTCATTTGAGATATTCAGGATTTTATATATTATCTCACATCCAAATTTTCAGTTTAATAACCTATCAGTTTACACAAAACTAATAAAAAATTTAAAGGCAATAAATTAATTTTAGAGTTTTTAAGTTGGATTTTTACTTAGCAATCATTTTAATATGAATATGTTTTTAGAAATAATTTATATGTCCTTGAAGAAGTGATAGCATTGTTTGTTTGTTATAGAATAGGTTGTCATTTAAAATTTTAATAAGTTCATTGAATACAAATATGCAAATCACAAAAAAAAAACTACAGATTAATAGCATATAAAATTTAAAAATAGTAATTATTTACACAGTTATGTAAGAAAATGCAATTTTTCTTATTTTGGCTTTTCTTTTAATTGTAATTTTGTAAAGGTAATTACGCTCTTTTTTGGTTTTTTAGTTATAGAATTTGGAACAGTGAAATAATGTCTCGCATTTAGTTAAGGACAATGCCTCCTTGCAGATTGTGGAGCATGGTGCTTTCAAACTCATAAGGGTTGCAGAAGTTGTGTACAAACCGGCGAGAATCCCCTTAATCCTGTTTTTAAATGTATTTGCAATTATATTTGTTCTATCTAGAATATAATTTTCACATTTTGATCTATTTTAAATGTAAAAGCACTTAAAATTAAATTGATAAATTTGAAGCATTTTTATTACTTCAAGGTTATCAAAGTTTTTTGATTTTTTTTGAAAATGAAAACAAAAATAGATTAAAACAATATTTATTTATTTTTGCATAATTTGATTATAGAATATTGATCCACTTATTTAATAGTAGGAGAATTCAAAATGTTGTTTAAGAAATCAATTTAAAAGGGTAAACTGAAGCATAACATTTGTTAAATAAAATTTTTAATGATATTAAATCATTAGTTAAAGTGGTTCGGGTGTGAGAGTGTGAAATACAATAAACTCTATCAAAAATTGAAAAACCTTTATCTCACAAGTATTGAAAAAATGAAAATAGAGACATATTTTATTCTATTTAATAAAAATGTACTATTTGGAACATGAATTTCAAGTGTTAAAAACATAATTGTTGTAAAATTTGATCTATTTTCACTGGTAAGGCAGGGGTGAAAAGCTATTTTTAAGCGTTTCCTAATTTTGCTTAAACTATTGGATGGACAATTAAGTATTTTAAGACAACTCGTAGTAAATATTAAACACCTTTGGATAAACATTTATTTAGGTTTGAATTTTAACTTGATAAAATATTTTTCTTACAAAAGATAAATGTTTATTAAGGTTTTAAGTTTTATTTTATTTAAGAATTATTTGGTATACCATGCTCAATTGTTATATAAAGAATATGAAAACATAAACATCTGTAATCTATATAAAACTATTTTGAAAATATATATCTTCTTTAAAGATATAATCATATCACGTGGGTTGTAATTCATCAATATTATTGTTCTAAAAATTTATTACACACAACTTGATCATTGTAGCAATATTGTGAAATTTACAAATGTTACTAAAGGTTAATCTCTATGAAAAATATCGACGACTTATTTTTGAGAAATATAAGACAAATAATTTTTTGTATAATAACTAAAGAATTCCCAATGATGTGGTCGAAGGTAATTCAATGTGCTTTATGGACGTAGAACAACTTAGTTAGTCAGGATTTATCTAGACCCTATAGTTAACATTAAGTCATGTGTAAGTTTGCTTTACCCATGATCTTTTCCAATTAAAGAGGGGTTTTGGCCCATGGTAAAGACGAAATTTATTTTAGTGCAAGTCATTTTTTCTATCTTCCTATTTTTCTTTATTTTCTCTCAAATATATAACCACTTGTTAAAACGGACTAGAAAGTTAGAAACATTTGAGTTAGTCTTTTTGTCGTTTCAACCCTTAATTTGTTATAAAATGGGAAAAAGACTAATGAAAGGTTACATAAACTGCAAGCATCAGACATTTGCTTTACCACCTATATGTTTTGCATGCCTTCATCATCAAGAGGAAAGACTAATTTTCTCCAAACAAAGAGATTATAGAAAATGTTGCAAAAAAATGTCATTTTACCCAGAAGTAAACAATTAACCCAAATTTTTCCATTTGACCCTAATATAGCTTAATTATAATTAATATTATTTAAAATAAAAGAACTTAATTCATTAAATTTGATTATTAAAATAATCTATATAGTAAATTATCAAAATACCCTTCGAATGCTAAAATTTCAATATTCCCCTTATCCTTTAAATTCTTTTGATTTATTTAAATAGTCTGATCATATATAATAGTTGAAGTCAAGATATACATAATAAAATGACACTAAGGATAAATTTTTAATTTTTTTTAACATGGTCATTCTACTTTATATTTTATGATTAAAAATTCAAACGTAATATTGTAATAAGAACAGTGGAATGACCCTTACTATTAAAATAATTTATAAATAATTTTAAATGTATTTGGTAAGTAATACATATTTAAAAAATATTTATTTTTTCACCAAAAATTCCTTTATATATAAGACATTGAAAATAAATTTTTTATTTTTAATATTATTTAACTTTAAATTGTCAAAATAATAACCTAAAGTATAATATAATGTGTATTCAACCTCTAGAATTATAAAACTTAGTTATACAATTTATATTTATAATTAATATACGAAATGCATTTATTTTCTATTTTTATCTAATTATTTAAATTATTTTTTATTATACAAACCCAAAGAGTAGTGTAACAAAACTATATTCGTTTTGTGTTTTTATTTATTTGAAATGGCTAAAAATACCTTCATATAAATAATCGCTATTTTCTTCATTATTTCAAGTATACTACTTCTTATAATAAATATTGTTTCATTCTTATGTGTGTTGGTTGTGTTTATTATGTTTAGGAACAAATCCAATCTTATTTTAATATAACAATGAATGTAAAATATATGTAATTTTGGCTAAACAATTTGAAATAAACACTTTTTTCCATATATATATATATATATATATATATATATATATATATATATATATATATATATATATATTAATTTTTAGAATTTTTCATTTGAGATATTCAAGATTTTATATATTATCTCACATCCAAATTTTCAGTTTAATAACCTATCAGTTTACACAAAACTAATAAAAAATTTAAAGGCAATAAATTAATTTTAGAGTTTTTAAGTTGGATTTTTACTCAGCAATCATTTTAATATGAATATGTTTTTAGAAATAATTCATATGTCCTTGAAGAAGTGATAGCATTGTTTGTTTGTTATAGAATAGGTTGTCTTTTTAAATTTTAATAAGTTCATTGAATACAAATATGCAAATCACAAAAAAAAAAACTACAGATTAATAGCATATAAAATTTAAAAATAATAATTATTTACACAGTTATGTAAGAAAATGCAATTTTTCTTATTTTGGCTTTTCTTTTAATTGTAATTTTGTAAAGGTAATTACGCTCTTTTTTGGTTTTTTAGTTATAGAATTTGGAACAGTGAAATAATGTCTCGCATTTAGTTAAGGACAATGCCTCCTTACAGATTGTGGAGCATGGTGCTTTCTAACTCATAAGGGTCACAGAAGTTGTGTACAAACCGGCGAGAATCCCCTTAATCCTGTTTTTAAATGTATTTGCAATTATATTTGTTCTATCTAGAATATAATTTTCACATTTTGATCTATTTTAAATGTAAAAGCACTTTAAAATTAAATTGATAAATTTGAAGCATTTCTATTACTTCAAGGTTATCAATGTTTTTTTGAAATTTTTTGAAAATGAAAACACAAAAATAAATTAAAACAATATTTATTTATTTTTGCATAATTTTGATTATAGAATATTGATCCACTTATTTAATAGTAGGAGAATTCAAAATGTTGTTTAAGAAATCAATTTAAAAGGGTAAACTGAAGCATAACATTTGTTAAATAAAATTTTTAATGATATTAAATCATTAGTTAAAGTGGTTCGGTAGTGAGTGTGTGAAATACAATAAACTCTATCAAAAATTGAAAAACCTTTATCTCACAAGTATTGAAAAAATGAAAATAGAGACATATTTTATTCTGTTTAATAAAAATGTACTATTTGGAACATGAATTTCAAGTGTTAAAAACATAATTGTTGCAAAATTTGATTTGTTTTCACTGGTAAGGCAGGGGTGGAAAGCTATTTTTAAGCTTTCCTAATTTTGCTTAAACTATTGGATGGACAATTAAGTATTTTAAGACAACTCGTAGTAAATATTAAACACCTTTGGATAAACATTTATTTAGGTTTTAATTTTAACTTGATAAATATTTTTTCTTACAAAAGATAAATGTTTATTAAGGTTTTAAGTTTTATTTTATTTAAGAATTATTTGGTATACCAAGGTCAATTGTTATATAAAGAATATGAAAACATAACATCTGTAATCTATATAAAACTATTTTGAAAATATATATCTTCTTTAAAGATATAATCATATCACGTGGATTGTAATTCATCAATATTACTGTTCTAAAAATTTATTACACACAACTTGATCATTGTAGCAATATTGTGAAATTTACAAATGTTACTAAAGGTTAATCTCTATGAAAAATATCGACGACTTATTTTTGAGAAATATAAGACAAATAATATTTTGTATAATAACTAAAGAATTCCCAATGATGTAGTCGAAGGTAATTCAATGTGCTTTATGGACGTAGAACAACTTAGTTAGTCAGGATTTATCTAGACCCTATAGTTAACATTAAGTCATGTGTAAGTTTGCTTTACCCATGATCTTTTCCAATTAAAGAGGGGTTTTGGCCCATGGTAAAGTCGAAATTTATTTTAGTGCAAGTCATTTTTTCTATCTTCCTATTTTTCTTTATTTCTCTTAAATATATAACCACTTCTTAAAACGGATTAGAAAGTTAGAACATTTGAGTTAGTCTTTTTGTCGTTTCAACCCTTAATTTGTAATAAATTGGGAAAAAGACTAATGAAAGGTTACATAAACTGCAAGCATCAGACATTTGCTTTACCACCTCTATGTTTTGCATGCCTTCATCATCAAGAGGAAAGACTAATTTTCTCCAAACAAAGAGATTATAGTAAATGTTGCAAAAAAATGTCATTTTACCCAGAAGTAAACAATTAACCCCAATTTTTCCATTTGACCCTAATATAGCTTAAATATAATTAATATTATTTAAAATAAAAGAATTTAATTCATTAAATTGGATTACTAAAATAATCTATATAGTAAATTATCAAAATACCCTTCGAATGCTAAAATTTTAATATTCCCCTTATCCTTTAAATTCTTTTGATTTATTTAAATAGTCCGATCATATATAATAGTGGAATGACCCTTACTATTAAAATAATTAATAAATAATTTTAATTGTATTTGGTAAGTAACACATATTTAAAAAATATTTATTTTTTCACCAAAAATTCCTTTATATATAAGACATTGAAAGTAAATTTTTTATTTTAATATTATTTAACTTTAAATTGTCAAAATAAATACCTAAAGTATAATATAATGTGTATTCAACCTCTAGAATTACAAAACATAGTTATACAATTTATATTTATAATTAATATACGAAATGCATTTATTTTCTATTTTTATCTAATTATTTAAATTATTTTTTATTATACAAACCCAAAGTGTAGTGTAACAAAAATATATTCGTTTTGTGTTTTCATTTGAGATATTCAGGATTTTATATATTATCTCACATCCAAATTTTCAGTTTAATAACTTATCAGTTTACACAAAACTAATAAAAAATTTAAAGGCAATAAATTAATTTTAGAATTTTTAAGTTGGATTTTTACTTAGCAATCATTTTAATATGAATATGTTTTTAGAAATAATTTATATGTCCTTGAAGAAGTGATAGCATTGTTTGTTTGTTATAGAATAGGTTGTCTTTTTAAATTTTAATAAGTTCATTGAATACAAATATGCAAATCACAAAAAAAAACTACAGATTAATAGCATATAAAATTTAAAAATAATAATTATTTACACAGTTATGTAAGAAAATGCAATTTTTCTTATTTTTGCATTTCTTTTAATTGTAATTTTGTAAAGGTAATTACGCTCTTTTTTGGTTTTTTAGATATAGAATTTGGAACAGTGAAATAATGTCTCGCATTTAGTTAAGGATAATGCCTCCTTGCAGATTGTGGAGCATGGTGTTTTCAAACTCATACGGGTTGCAGAAGTTGTATACAAACCGGCGAGAATCCCCTTAATCCTGTTTTTAAATGTATTTGCAATTATATTTGTTCTATCTAGAATATAATTTTCACATTTTGATCTATTTTAAATGTAAAAGCACTTTAAAAATAAATTGATAAATTTGAAGCATTTCTATTACTTCAAGGTTATTAAAGTCTTCTTGAATATTTTTGAAAATAAAAACACAAAAATAAATTAAAACAATATTTATTTATTTTTTGCATAACTTTGATTATAGTATATTGATCCACTTATTTAATAGTAGGAGAATTTATAATGTTGTTTAAGAAACCAATTCAAAAGATAAATTTAAACATAGCATTTGTTAAATAAAATTTCAAATGATATTAAATCATTAGTTAAAGTGAGAGGGTGTGAGAGTGTGAAATATAATAAACTCTAGCAGAAATTGATAAACCCTTTATCTCACAAGTGTTGAAAAAATGAAAATAGAGACATATTTTATTCTGTTTAATAAAAATGTACTATTTTGAGCATGAATTTCAAGTGTTAGAAACATCATTGTTGCAAAATTTGATCTATTTTCACTGGTAAGGAAAGGAGGGAAAGCTATGTTAAATGTTTGCTTAAACTATTGGATGGAAAATTAAGTATTTTGAGACAACTCGTAGTAAATATTAAACACCTCTAGTTAAAAATTTATTTAGGTTTGAATTTTAATTTGATATAATATTTTTCTTATAAAAGATAAATTTTTATTAAGGTTTCAAGTTTTATTTTTTTTTAAAATTATTTGGTGTAAAAAGGTCAATTGTTATATGAAAAATATGAAAACATAAACATATTTAATCGATATAAAACTATTTTGAAAATGTAGATCTTCTTCAAAGATATGATAATATCACGTGAGTTATAAATCACCAGTATTACTGTTCTAAAAATTTATTACACACAACTTGATCATGGTAGTGATATTGTGAAATTTACAAATCATCCTACAGGTTGATCCCTATGAAAAATATCGACGACTTATTTTGGGGAAATATAAGACAATTAAGTCTTTTTATAATAACTAAAGAATTTCTAAAGAAGTAGTCGAAGGTAATTACGTGTACTTTATGGACATAGAATAATTTACTTAGTGGGGATTTATCTAGACCCTATAGTTAACATTAAGCCATGTGTAAGGTCTCTTTACCCATGACCTTTTCCAATTAAAGAGGGCTTCTGGACAATGGTAAACACTAAGAAAAAATTACTGCAAGTCATTTTTTCTATCTTCCGACCTTTTCCTATTATTCTTTATTTTCTCTCAAATTTACAACAAGTTTTGACATGAAGTAGGAGGTTAGTTACATTTGGGTTAGTCTTTTTTTCGTTTCAACCCTTTATTGGTTATAAAATGTGAAAAACACTAATGAAAGGTTACATAAATTGATAGCATAAGACTTTTGCTTTTCCACCTCCAAGTTTTACATGCCTTCATCATCAAGAGGAAAGAATAATTTTCTCCAAACAAAGAGATTATAGAAAATGTTGCAAAAAATGTCATTTTACCCAGAAGTAAATAATTAACCCCAACTTTTCCTTTTGACCCTAACATATCCTAATTATGATTAATATTATTAATTATAAAAAAATTTAATTCATTAAATTGTATTATTAAATTAATCTCTATAGTAAATTATCAAAATACCCTTCAAATACTAAAATTTTAATATTCCCCTTATCCTTTAAATTCTTTTCATTTATTTAAATAGTCGGATCATATATAATAGTTGAAGTCAAGATATTCATAATAAAATGACACGAATAATAAATTTATAATTGTTTTTTAACATAGTCATTCTACTTTATATTTTATGATTAAAAATTCATACGTAATATTGTGATAAGGAATAGTGTAATGACCCTTACAATTTAAATAATTAATAAATAATTTTAAGTGTATTGGGTAAGTGTCACATATTAACATATTTTAAAAATATTTATTTTTTACCAAAAATTCCTTTCTATATAAGACATTGAAAATAAGTTTTTTATTTTAATATTATTTAAGTTTAAATTGTTAAAATAATAACCTAAAGTATAATGAAATGTGTACTCAACCTCTAGAATTAAAGAAGTTAGTTATACGTTTTTTATTTATAATTAATATACAAAAAACGTTTATTTTGTGTTTTTTCTCTAATTATTTCAATTATTTTTTGTTATATAAAACCCATATAGTAGTTTAATCAAAATATATCCGTTTTGTGTTTTTATTTATTTAAAATGGCTAAAAATTCCTTCTTACTGATTATCGTTATTTACTTCATTATTTTAGATAGACTACTTCTTATAATAAATATTGTAGCATTCTTATGTGTGTGTTGGTAGTGTTTATTAAGTTTGGTGAGCAAATCCAATCTTATATTATGATAACAATGGATGTAAAATATATGTAATTTTGGTTAAACAATTAGAAAGAAACTCCTCTTTTCATATTGAATTATATATATTATTAATTTTCACAAGATTATATCTGAGATGTTCAGGATTTTATATATCATCTCACATCCAAATTTCTAGTCTAATAACCTATCAGTTTACACAAAATTAGTAAAACATTAAAAAGTAATAAATTAATTTTAGAGTTTTTAAGTTGGATTTTTTCTTAGGAATTATTTTCATATTAATATCTATTTAGAAATAATTTATATGTCCTTAAATAAGAGAGAGCATTGTTTGTTTGTTACAGAGTAGGTTGTCTTTTGGAATTTTAATAAGTTCATTGAATTCAAATACGCAAATCCCGAAAAAATAACAGATAAATAGCATTTAAAATTTGGAAATAATAATTATTTACACTTTGATGTAAGAAAATGCAATTTATCTTAGTTTGGATTTTCTTTTAATTATTATTTTTTAAAGTTAGTTATGCTCTTATTTGGTTTTTTATTTACAGAATATGCAACAGCGTAAGAATGTCTCACAACCCGTGAAGGACAATGCCTCCTTGGAGAATGTAGAGCATGGTGCTTTCAAACTCATAAGGGTTGCGAAATTTGTGTACAAGCCGGCGGGTATCCCCTTAACCCAGTTTTTAAGTGTATTTGCAACTATATTTGTTTGAGCTAGAACAAAATTTTCACATTTTGATCTATTTTAAATGTAAAAGCACATCAAAATTAAATTGATAAATTTGAAACATTTCTATTACTTCAAGGTTTTTAAAGTCTTCTTGAAATTTTTTGAAAATAAAAACACTAATGAAAGGTTACATAAATTGCTAGCATCAGACTTTTGCTTTTCCACCTCCAAGTTTTACATGCCTTCATCATCAAGAGGAAAGACTAATTTTCTCCAAACAAAGAGATTATAGAAAATGTTGCAAAAAATGTCATTTTACCCAGAAGTAAATAATTAACCCAAATTTTCCTTTTGACCCTAACATTTCCTAATTATGATTAATATTATTAATTATAAAAAAATTCAATTCATTAAATTGGATTATTAAATTAATCTCCATAATAAATTATCAAAATACCCTTGACATACTAAAATTTTAATATTCCCCTTATCCTTTAAATTCATTTCATTTATTTAAATAGTCGGATCATATATAATAGTTGAAGTCAAGATATTCATAATAAATTTATATTTTTTTTTAACATAGCCATTCTACTTTATATTTTATGATTAAAAACTCATATGTAATATTGTGATAAGGACTAGTGGAATGACCCTTACTATTAAAATAATTAATAAATAATTTTAAGTGTATTGGGTAAGTGTCATATATTAACATATTTTTAAAAATATTTATTTTTTACCAAAAATTCCTTTCTATATAAGACATTGAAAATAAGTTTTTTATTTTAATATTATTTAAGTTTAAATTGTCAAAATAATAACCTAAAGTATAATAAAATGTGTACTCAACCTCTAGAATTATAGAAGTTAGTTATACGTTTTTTATTTATAATTAATATACAAAAACATTTATTTTGTGTTTTTTCTCTAATTATTTCAATTATTTTTTGTTATATAAACCCATATAGTAGTTTAATCAAAATATATCCGTTTTGTGTTTTTATTTATTTAAAATGGCTAAAAATTCCTTCTTACTAATTATCGTTATTTACTACATTATTTCAGAGAGCCTACTTCTTAAAATAAATATTGTAGCATTCTTATGTGTGTGTTGGTAGTGTTTATTATGTTTGGTGAGCAAATCCAATCTTATATTATGATAACAATGGATGTAAAATATGTAATTTTGGTAAAACAATTTGAAAGAAACTCCTTTTTTCATATTGAATTATATATATATATATATTATATATATATATTATATATATATATATATATATATATATATATATATATATATATATATATATATATATATATATATGATTAATTTTCACAAGATTTAATCTAAGATGTTCAGGATTTTATATATCATCTCACATCCAAATTTCTAGTCTAATAACCTATCAGTTTACACAAGATTAGTAAAACATTAAAAGTAATAAATTAATTTTAGAGTTTTAAGTTGGATTTTTTCTACGGAATTATTTTCATATTAATATCTTTTTAGAAATAATTTATATGTCCTTAAATAAGAGAGAGCATTGTTTGTTTGTTATAGAGTAGGTTGTCTTTTGGAATTTTAATAAGTTCATTGAATTAAAATACGCAAATCCCGAAAAAATAACAGATAAATAGTATTTAACATTTGGAAATAATAATTATTTACACTATGATGTAAGAAAATGCAATTTATCTTAGTTTGGATTTTCTTTTAATTATTATTTTTTAAAGTTAGTTATGCTCTTATTTGGTTTTTTATTTACAGAATATGCAACAGCGTAAGAATGTCTCACAACCCGTGAAGGACAATGCCTCCTTGGAGAATGTAGAGCATGGTGCTTTCAAACTCATAAGGGTTGCGAAACTTGTGTACAAGCCGGCGGGTATCCCCTTAACCCAGTTTTTAAGTGTATTTGCAACTATATTTGTTCGAGCTAGAACAAAATTTTCACATTTTGATCTATTTTAAATGTAAAAGCACATCAAAATTAAATTGATAAATTTGAAGCATTTCTATTACTTCAAGGTTTTTAAAGTCTTCTTGAAATTTTTTGAAAATAAAAACACAAAAATAAATAAAAACAATATTTATTTATTTTGTGCATTATTTTGATTATAGTATATTGATCCACTTATTTAATAGTACGAGAATTTAAAATGTTGTTTAAGAAACCAATTCAAAAGTAAATTGAAACATAGCATTTGTTAAATAAAATTTTAAATGATAATAAATCATTAGTTAAAGTGAGAGGGTGTGAGAGTGTGAAATACAATAAACTCTAGCAGAAATTGATAAACCCTTTATCTTACAAGTGTTGAAAAAATGAAAATGAGACATATTTTATTCTGTTTAATAAAACTGTACTATTTTGAGCATGAATTTCAAGTGTTAGAAACATCATTGTTTCATAATTTGATCTATTTTCACTGGTAAGCCAAGGGTGGAAAGCTATGTTAAATGTTTGCTTAAATTATTGGATGGACAATTAATTGTTTTGAGACAACTCGTAGTATATATTAAACACCTCTAGTTAAAAATTTATTTAGGTTTGGATTTTAATTTGATATAATATTTTTCTTAAAAGATAAATTTTTATTAAGATTTCAAGTTTTATTTTTTTTAAGAATTATTTGGTGTAAAAAGGTCAGTTGTTATATGAAAAATATGAAAACATAAACCTATTTAATCGATATAAAACTATTTTGAAAATATAGATCTTCTTCAAAGATATAATAATATCACGTGAGTTGTAAATCACCAGTATTACTGTTCTAAAAATTTATTACACACAACTTGATCATGGTAGTGATATTTTGAAATTTACAAATCGTCCTAAAGTTTGATCCCTATGAAAAATATCCACGACTTATTTTTGGGAAATATAAGACAAATAAGTCTTTTTATAATAACTAAAGAATTGCTAAAGATGTAGTCGAAGGTAATTACGTGTACTTTATGGACATAGAATAATTTACTTAGTAGGGATTTATCTAGACCTTATAGTTAACATTAAGCCATGTGTTAGGTCGCTTTACCCATGACCTTTTCCAATTAAAGAGGGCTTTTGGACAATGGTAAACACTAAATTTATTTTACTGCAAGTCATTTTTTCTATCTTTCGACCTTTTCCTATTATTCTTTATTTTATCTCTAATTTACAACAAGTTTTGACACGGAGTAGGAGGTTAGTTACATTTGGGTTAGTCTTTTTATCGTTTCAACCCTTTATTGGTTATAAAATGGGAAAAACACTAATGAAAGGTTACATAAATTGCTAGCATCAGACTTTTGCTTTTCCACCTCCAAGTTTTACATGCCTTCATCATCAAGAGGAAAGACTAATTTTCTCCAAACAAAGAGATTATAGAAAATGTTGCAAAAAATGTCATTTTACCCAGAAGTAAATAATTAACCCAAATTTTCCTTTTGACCCTAACATTTCCTAATTATGATTAATATTATTAATTATAAAAAAAATTCAATTCATTAAATTGGATTATTAAATTAATCTCCATAATAAATTATCAAAATACCCTTGACATACTAAAATTTTAATATTCCCCTTATCCTTTAAATTCATTTCATTTATTTAAATAGTCGGAATCATATATAATAGTTGAAGTCAAGATATTCATAATAAATTTATAATTTTTTTTTAACATAGCCATTCTACTTTATATTTTATGATTAAAAACTCATATGTAATATTGTGATAAGGACTAGTGGAATGACCCTTACTATTAAAATAATTAATAAATAATTTTAAGTGTATTGGGTAAGTGTCATATATTAACATATTTTTAAAAATATTTATTTTTTACCAAAAATTCCTTTCTATATAAGACATTGAAAATAAGTTTTTTATTTTAATATTATTTAAGTTAATAACCTAAAGTATAATAAAATGTGTACTCAACCTCTAGAATTATAGAAGTTAGTTATACGTTTTTTATTTATAATTAATATACAAAAACATTTATTTTGTGTTTTTTCTCTAATTATTTCAATTATTTTTTGTTATATAAACCCATATAGTAGTTTAATCAAAATATATCCGTTTTGTGTTTTTATTTATTTAAAATGGCTAAAAATTCCTTCTTACTAATTATCGTTATTTACTACATTATTTCAGAGAGCCTACTTCTTAAAATAAATATTGTAGCATTCTTATGTGTGTGTTGGTAGTGTTTATTATGTTTGGTGAGCAAATCCAATCTATATTATGATAACAATGGATGTAAAATATGTAATTTTGGTAAAACAATTTGAAAGAAACTCCTTTTTTCATATTGAATTATATATATATTATATATATATATATATATATATATATATATATATATATATATATATATATATATATATATATTATATATATATATATATATATATATATATATATATATATATATATATATATATTATATATATATATATATATATATATGATTAATTTTCACAAGATTTAATCTAAGATGTTCAGGATTTTATATATCATCTCACATCCAAATTTCTAGTCTAATAACCTATCAGTTTACACAAGATTAGTAAAACATTAAAAAGTAATAAATTAATTTTAGAGTTTTTAAGTTGGATTTTTTCTACGGAATTATTTTCATATTAATATCTTTTTAGAAATAATTTATATGTCCTTAAATAAGAGAGAGCATTGTTTGTTTGTTATAGAGTAGGTTGTCTTTTGGAATTTTAATAAGTTCATTGAATTAAAATACGCAAATCCGAAAAAATAACAGATAAATAGTATTTAACATTTGGAAATAATAATTATTTACACTATGATGTAAGAAAATGCAATTTATCTTAGTTTGGATTTTCTTTTAATTATTATTTTTTAAAGTTAGTTATGCTCTTATTTGGTTTTTTATTTACAGAATATGCAACAGCGTAAGAATGTCTCACAACCCGTGAAGGACAATGCCTCCTTGGAGAATGTAGAGCATGGTGCTTTCAAACTCATAAGGGTTGCGAAACTTGTGTACAAGCCGACGGGTATCCCCTTAACCCAGTTTTTAAGTGTATTTGCAACTATATTTGTTCGAGCTAGAACAAAATTTTCACATTTTGATCTATTTTAAATGTAAAAGCACATCAAAATTAAATTGATAAATTTGAAGCATTTCTATTACTTCAAGGTTTTTAAAGTCTTCTTGAAATTTTTTGAAAATAAAAACACAAAATAAATAAAACAATATTTATTTATTTTGTGCATTATTTTGATTATAGTATATTGATCCACTTATTTAATAGTACGAGAATTTAAATGTTGTTTAAGAAACCAATTCAAAAGGTAAATTGAAACATAGCATTTGTTAAATAAAATTTTAAATGATAATAAATCATTAGTTAAAGTGAGAGGGTGTGAGAGTGTGAAATACAATAAACTCTAGCAGAAATTGATAAACCCTTTATCTTACAAGTGTTGAAAAAATGAAAATGAGACATATTTTATTCTGTTTAATAAAACTGTACTATTTTGAGCATGAATTTCAAGTGTTAGAAACATCATTGTTTCATAATTTGATCTATTTTCACTGGTAAGCCAAGGGTGGAAAGCTATGTTAAATGTTTGCTTAATTATTGGATGGACAATTAATTGTTTTGAGACAACTCGTAGTATATATTAAACACCTCTAGTTAAAAATTTATTTAGTTTGGATTTTAATTTGATATAATATTTTCTTAAAAGATAAATTTTATTAAGATTTCAAGTTTTATTTTTTTTAAGAATTATTTGGTGTAAAAAGGTCAGTTGTTATATGAAAAATATGAAAACATAAACCTATTTAATCGATATAAAACTATTTTGAAAATATAGATCTTCTTCAAAGATATAATAATATCACGTGAGTTGTAAATCACCAGTATTACTGTTCTAAAAATTTATTACACACAACTTGATCATGGTAGTGATATTTTGAAATTTACAAATCGTCCTAAAGTTTGATCCCTATGAAAAATATCCACGACTTATTTTTGGAAATATAAGACAAATAAGTCTTTTTATAATAACTAAAGAATTGCTAAAGATGTAGTCGAAGGTAATTACGTGTACTTTATGGACATAGAATAATTTACTTAGTAGGATTTATCTAGACCTTATAGTTAACATTAAGCCATGTGTTAGGTCGCTTTACCCATGACCTTTTCCAATTAAAGAGGGCTTTTGGACAATGGTAAACACTAAATTTATTTACTGCAAGTCATTTTTTCTATCTTTCGACCTTTTCCTATTATTCTTTATTTTATCTCTAATTTACAACAAGTTTTGACACGGAGTAGGAGGTTAGTTACATTTGGGGTTAGTCTTTTATCGTTTCAACCCTTTATTGGTTATAAAATGGGAAAAACACTATGAAAGGTTACATAAATTGCTAGCATCAGACTTTTGCTTTTCCACCTCCAAGTTTTACATGCCTTCATCATCAAGAGGAAAGACTAATTTTCTCCAAACAAAGAGATTATAGAAAATGTTGCAAAAAATGTCATTTTACCCAGAAGTAAATAATTAACCCAAATTTTCCTTTTGACCCTAACATTTCCTAATTATGATTAATATTATTAATTATAAAAAAATTCAATTCATTAAATTGGATTATTAAATTAATCTCCATAATAAATTATCAAAATACCCTTGACATACTAAATTTTAATATTCCCCTTATCCTTTAAATTCATTTCATTTATTTAAATAGTCGGATCATATATAATAGTTGAAGTCAAGATATTCATAATAAATTTATAATTTTTTTTTTAACATAGCCATTCTACTTTATATTTTATGATTAAAAACTCATATGTAATATTGTGATAAGGACTAGTGGAATGACCCTTACTATTAAAATAATTAATAAATAATTTTAAGTGTATTGGGTAAGTGTCATATATTAACATATTTTTAAAATATTTATTTTTTACCAAAAATTCCTTTCTATATAAGACATTGAAAATAAGTTTTTTATTTTAATATTATTTAAGTTTAAATTGTCAAAATAATAACCTAAAGTATAATAAAATGTGTACTCAACCTCTAGAATTATAGAAGTTAGTTATACGTTTTTTATTTATAATTAATATACAAAAACATTTATTTTGTGTTTTTTCTCTAATTATTTCAATTATTTTTTGTTATATAAACCCATATAGTAGTTTAATCAAAATATATCCGTTTTGTGTTTTTATTTATTTAAAATGGCTAAAAATTCCTTCTTACTAATTATCGTTATTTACTACATTATTTCAGAGAGCCTACTTCTTAAAATAAATATTGTAGCATTCTTATGTGTGTGTTGGTAGTGTTTATTATGTTTGGTGAGCAAATCCAATCTTATATTATGATAACAATGGATGTAAAATATGTAATTTTGGTAAAACAATTTGAAAGAAACTCCTTTTTTCATATTGAATTATATATATATATATATATATATATATATATATATATATATTATATATATATATATATATATATATATATATATATATATATATATATATATATATATATATATATATATATATATATATATATATATATATTATATATATATGATTAATTTTCACAAGATTTAATCTAAGATGTTCAGGATTTTATATATCATCTCACATCCAAATTTCTAGTCTAATAACCTATCAGTTTACACAAGATTAGTAAAACATTAAAAAGTAATAAATTAATTTTAGAGTTTTTAAGTTGGATTTTTTCTACGGAATTATTTTCATATTAATATCTTTTTAGAAATAATTTATATGTCCTTAAATAAGAGAGAGCATTGTTTGTTTGTTATAGAGTAGGTTGTCTTTGGAATTTTAATAAGTTCATTGAATTAAAATACGCAAATCCCGAAAAAATAACAGATAAATAGTATTTAACATTTGGAAATAATAATTATTTACACTATGATGTAAGAAAATGCAATTTATCTTAGTTTGGATTTTCTTTTAATTATTATTTTTTAAAGTTAGTTATGCTCTTATTTGGTTTTTTATTTACAGAATATGCAACAGCGTAAGATGTCTCACAACCCGTGAAGGACAATGCCTCCTTGGAGAATGTAGAGCATGTGCTTTCAAACTCATAAGGGTTGCGAAACTTGTGTACAAGCCGACGGGTATCCCCTTAACCCAGTTTTTAAGTGTATTTGCAACTATATTTGTTCGAGCTAGAACAAAATTTTCACATTTTGATCTATTTTAAATGTAAAGCACATCAAAATTAATTGATAAATTTGAAGCATTTCTATTACTTCAAGGTTTTTAAGTCTTCTTGAAATTTTTTGAAAATAAAAACACAAAAATAAATAAAAACAATATTTATTTATTTTGTGCATTATTTTGATTATAGTATATTGATCCACTTATTTAATAGTACGAGAATTTAAAATGTTGTTTAAGAAACCAATTCAAAAGGTAAATTGAAACATAGCATTTGTTAAATAAAATTTTAAATGATAATAAATCATTAGTTAAAGTGAGAGGGTGTGAGAGTGTGAAATACAATAAACTCTAGCAGAAATTGATAAACCCTTTATCTTACAAGTGTTGAAAAAATGAAAATAGAGACATATTTTATTCTGTTTAATAAAACTGTACTATTTTGAGCATGAATTTCAAGTGTTAGAACATCATTGTTTCATAATTTGATCTATTTTTCACTGGTAAGCCAAGGGTGGAAAGCTATGTTAAATGTTTGCTTAAATATTTGGATGGACAATTAATTATTTGAGACAACTCGTAGTATATATTAAACACCTCTAGTTAAAAATTTATTTAGGTTTGGATTTTAATTTGATATAATATTTTTCTTATAAAAGATAAATTTTTATTAAGATTTCAAGTTTTATTTTTTTAAGAATTATTTGGTGTAAAAAGGTCAGTTGTTATATGAAAAATATGAAAACATAAACATATTTAATCGATATAAAACTATTTTGAAAATATAGATCTTCTTCAAAGATATAATAATATCACGTGAGTTGTAAATCACCAGTATTACTGTTCTAAAAATTTATTACACACAACTTGATCATGGTAGTGATATTTTGAAATTTACAAATCGTCCTAAAGTTTGATCCCTATGAAAAATATCGACGACTTATTTTTGGGAAATATAAGACAAATAAGTCTTTTTATAATAACTAAAGAATTGCTAAAGATGTAGTTGAAGGTAATTACGTGTACTTTATGGACATAGAATAATTTACTTAGTAGGGATTTATCTAGACCTTATAGTTAACATTAGCCATGTGTTAGGTCGCTTTACCCATGACCTTTTCCAATTAAAGAGGCTTTTGGACAATGGTAAACACTAAATTTATTTTACTGCAAGTCATTTTTCTATCTTCCGACCTTTTCCTATTATTCTTTATTTTATCTCTAATTTACAACAAGTTTTGACACGGAGTAGGAGGTTAGTTACATTTGGGTTAGTCTTTTTATCGTTTCAACCCTTTATTGGTTATAAATGGGAAAAACACTAATGAAAGGTTACATAAATTGCTAGCATCACACTTTTGCTTTTCCACCTCCAAGTTTTACATGCCTTCATCATCAAGAGGAAAGACTAATTTTCTCCAAACAAAGAGATTATAGAAAATGTTGCAAAAAATGTAATTTTACCCAGAAGTAAATAATTAACCCAAATTTTCCTTTTGACCCTAACATTTCCTAATTATGATTAATATTATTAATTATAAAAAAATTTAATTCATTAAATTGGATTATTAAATTAATATCTATAATAAATTATCAAAATACCCTTGACATACTAAAATTTTAATATTCCCCTTATCCTTTAAATTCTTTTCATTTATTTAAATAGTCGATCATATATAATAGTTGAAGTCAAGATATTCATAATAAAATGACACGAATAATAAATTTATAATTGTTTTTTAACATAGCCATTCTACTTTATATTTATAATTAAAAACTCATATGTAATATTGTGATAAGGACTAGTGGAATGACCCTTACTATTAAAATATTTCATAAATAATTTTAAGTGTATTGGGTAAGTGTCATATATTAACATATTTTTAAAAATATTTATTTTTTACCAAAAATTCCTTTCTATATAAGACATTGAAAATAAGTTTTTTATTTTAATATTATTTAAGTTTAAATTGTCAAAATAATAACCTAAAGTATAATAAAATGTGTACTCAACCTCTAGAATTATAGAAGTTAGTTATACGTTTTTTATTTATAATTAATATACAAAAACATTTATTTTGTGTTTTTTCTCTAATTATTTCAATTATTTTTTGTTATATAAACCCATATAGTAGTTTAATCAAAATATATCCGTTTGTGTTTTTATTTATTTAAAATGGCTAAAAATTCCTTCTTACTAATTATCGTTATTTACTACATTATTTCAGATAGCCTACTTCTTAAAATAAATATTGTAGCATTCTTATGTGTGTTGGTAGTGTTTATTATGTTTGGTGAGCAAATCCAATCTTATATTATGATAACAAAGGATGTAAAATATGTAATTTTGGTAAAACAATTTGAAAGAAACTCCTTTTTTCATATTGAATTATATATATATATATATATTTATATATATATATATATATATATATATATATAATATATATATTATATATATATATATATATATATATATATATATATATATATATATATAATATATATATATATATATATTTATATTATATATATATATATATATATATATATATATATATATATATATTATATATATATATATATATATATAATATATATATATATATATATTATATATATATATATATATATATATATATATATATATATATATAATATATATATATATATATATATTATATATATATATATATATAATATATATATATATATATATATATATATATATATATATATATATATATATATATATTATTAATTTTCACAAGATTTCATCTAAGATGTTCAGGATTTTATATATCATTTCACATTCAAATTTCTAGTCTAATAACCTATCAGTTTACACAAAATTAGTAAAACATTAAAAAGTAATAAATTAATTTAGAGTTTTTAAGTTGGATTTTTTCTTCGGAATTATTTTCATATTAATATCTTTTTATAAATAATTTATATGTTCTTAAAGAAGATAGAGCATTGTTTGTTTGTTATATAGTAGGTTGTCTTTTGAATTTTAATAAGTTCTTTGAATTCAAATACGCAAATCCGGAAAAAATAACAGAATAATAGCATTTAAAATTTGAAAATAATAATTATTTACACTATTATGTAAGAAATGGAATTTATCTTAGTTTTGATTATCTTAGTTATAAGTTTTTTATTTATAATTAATATACGCAAACATTTATTTTGTGTTTTTTCTCTAATTATTTCAATTATTTTTTGTTATATAAACCCATAGAGTAGTTTAATCAAAATATATCCGTTTTGTGTTTTTATTTATTTAAAATGGCTAAAAATTCCTTCTTACTAATTATCGTTATTTACTTCATTATTTTAGATAGACTACTTCTTATAATAAATATTGTAGTTTGTTGGTAGTGTTTATTAAGTTTGGTGAGCAAATCCAATCTTATATTATAATAACAATGGATGTAAAATATATGTAATTTTGGTTTAACAATTTGAAAGAAACTCCTTTTTTCATATTGAATTTTATATATATATATATATATATATATATATATATATATATATATATAATATATATATATATATATATATATATATATATATATATATATAATATATATATATATATATATATATATATATATTATATATATATATATATATATATTATTAATTTTACAAGATTTCATCTAGATGTTCAGGATTTTATATATCATCTCACATCCAAATTTTTAGTCTAATAACCTATTAGTTTACACAAAATTAGTAAAACATTAAAAAGTAATAAATTAATTTTAGAGTTTTTAAGTTGTATTTTTTCTTAGGAATTATTTTCATATTAATATCTTTTTAGAAATAATTTATATGTCCTTAAATAAGAGAGAGCATTGTTTGTTTGTTATAGAGTAGGTTGTATTTTTGAATTTTAATAAGTTCATGGAATTCAAATACGCAAATCCCGAAAAATAACAGATAAATAGCATTTAAAATTTGAAAATAATATTTATTTACACTATTATGTAAGAAAATGCAATTTATCTTAGTTTGGATTTTCTTTTAATTATTATTTTTTAAAGTTAATTATGCTCTTATTTGGTTTTTTATTTATTGAATATGCAACAGCGTAAGAATGTCTCACAACCCGTGAATGACAGTGCTCCTTGGAGAATGTAGAGCATGGTGCTTTCAAACTCATAAGGGTTGCGAAACTTGTGTACAAGCCGACGGGTATCCCCTTAACCCAGTTTTTAAGTGTATTTGCAACTATATTTGTTCGAGCTAGAACAAAATTTTCACATTTTGATCTATTTTAAATGTAAAAGCACATCAAAATTAAATTGATAAATTTGAAGCATTTCTATTACTTCAAGGTTTTTAAGTCTTCTTGAAATTTTTTAAAAATGAAAACACAAAAATAATAAAAACAGTATTTATTTATTTTGTGCATTATTTTGATTATAGTATATTGATCCACTTATTTAATAGTACGAGAATTTAAAATGTTGTTTAAGAAACCAATTCAAAAGGTAAATTGAAACATAGCATTTGTTAAATAAAATTTAAAATGATCATAAATCATTAGTTAAAGTGAGAGGGTGTGAGAGTGTGAGAGTGTGAAATACAATAAACTCTAGCAAAAATTGATAAGCCCTTTATCTCACAAGTGTTGAAAAAATGAAAATAGAGACATATTTTATTCTGTTTAATAAGACTTTACTATTTTGAGCATGAATTTCAAGTGTTAGAACATCATTGTTGCAAAATTTGATCTATTTTCATGGTAAGACAAGGGTGGAAAGCTATGTTAAATGTTTGCTTAAACTATTGGATGGAAAATTAAGTATTTTGAGACAACTCGTAGTAAATATTAAACACCTCTGGTTAAAAATTATTTAGGTTTGAATTTTAATTTAATATAATATTTTTCTTATAATAGATAAATTTTTATTAAGGTTTCAAGTTTTATTTTTTTGAAGAATTATTTAGTGTAAAAAGGTCAATTGTTATATGAAAAATATGAAAACATAAACATATTTAATCGATATAAAACTATTTGAAAATATAGATCTTCTTCAAAGATAAAATAATATCACGTGAGTTGTAAATCACCAGTATTAGTGTTCTAAAAATTTATTACACACAACTTGATCATGGTAGTGATATTTTGAAATTTACAAATCATCCTAAAGGTTGATCCCTATGAAAAATATCGACGACTTATTTTTGGGAAATATAGACAAATAAGTCTTTTTATAATAACTAAAGAATTGCTAAAGATGTAGTCGAAGGTAATTACGTGTACTTTATGGACATAGAATAATTTACTTAGTAGAGATTTATCTAGACCTATAGTTAACATTAAGCCATGTGTAAGGTCGCTTTACCCAGGACCTTTTCCAATTAAAGAGGGCTTTTGGACAATGGTAAACACTAAATTTATTTTACTGCAAGTCATTTTTTCTATCTTCCTACCTTTTCCTATTATTTTTTATTTTCTCTCAAATTTATAACAAGTTGTTGATACGGAGTAGGAGGTTAGTTACATTTGGGTTAGTCTTTCTTTCGTTTCAACCCTTTATTGTTATAAAATGTGAAAAACACTAATGAAAGGTTACATAAATTGCTAGCATCAGACTTTTTCTTTTCCACCTCCTAGTTTTACATGCCTTCATCATCAAGAGGAAAGACTTATTTTCTCCAAACAAAGAGATTATAGAAAATTTTGCAAAGAATGTCATTTTACCCAGAAGTAAATAATTAACCCAAATTTTCCTTTTGACCCTGACATTTCCTAATTATGATTAATATTATTAACTATAAAAAAACTTAATTCATTAAATTGGATTATTAAATTAATCTCTATAATAAATTATCAAAATACCCTTGACATACTAAAATTTTAATATTCCCCTTATCCTTTAAATTCTTTTCATTTATTTAAATAGTCGGATCATATATAATAGTTGAAGTCAAGATATTCATAATAAAATGACACGAATAATAAATTTATAATTGTTTTTTAACATAGCCATTCTACTTTATATTTTATGATTAAAAACTCATATGTAATATTGTGATAAGGACTAGTGGAATGACCCTTACTATTAAAATATTTAATAAATAATTTTAAGTGTATTGGGTAAGTGTCATATATTAACATATTTTAAAAATATTTATTTTTTACCAAAAATTCCTTTCTATATAAGACATTGAAAATAAGTTTTTTATTTTAATATTATTGAAGTTTAAATTGTCAAAATAATAACATAAAGTATAATAAAATGTGTACTCAACCTCTAGAATTATAGAAGTTAGTTATACGTTTTTTATTTATAATTAATACAAAAACATTTATTTTGTGTTTTTTCTCTAATTATTTCAATTATTTTTTGTTATATAAACCCATATAGTGTTTAATCAAAATATATCCATTTTGAGTTTTTATTTATTTAAAATGGCTAAAAATTCCTTCTTACTAATTATCGTTATTTACTACATTATTTCAGATAGCCTACTTCTTAAAATAAATATTGTAGCATTCTTATGTGTGTGTTGGTAGTGTTTATTATGTTTGGTGAGCAAATCCAATCTTATATTATGATAACAATGGATGTAAATATATGTAATTTTGGTAAAACAATATGAAAAAAGGAGTTTCTTTCAAATCGGAGATGTTCAGGATTTTATATATCATCTCACATCCAAATCGCTAGTCTAATAACCTATCAGTTTACACAAAACTAGTAAAACATTAAAAAGTAATAAATTAATTTTAGAGTTTTTAAGTTTTTATTTTTTCTTAGGAATTATTTTCATATTAATATCTTTTTATAAATAATTTATATGTCCTTAAATAAGAGAGAGCATTGTTTGTTTGTTATAGAGTAGGTTGTCTTTTGAATTTTAATTAGTTCATTGAATTCAAATACGCAAATCCAGAAAAAAGTAAGATATAAATAGAATTTAAAACTTGAAAATAATAATGATTTACACTATTATGTAAGAAAATGCAATTTATCTTACTTTGGATTTTCTTTTAATTGTTATTTTTTTAAAGTTAATTATGCTCTTATTTGGTTTTTAGTTATAGAATATGCAACAGCGTAAGAATGTCTCGCAACCCGTGAAGGATAATTTCTCCTTGGAGAATGTAGAGCATTGTGCTTTCAAACTCATAAGGGTTGCGAAACTTGTGTACAAGCCGACAGGGATCCCCTAAACCCAGTTTTTAAGTGTATTTGCAACTATATTTGTTCGAGCTAGCACAAAATTTTCACATTTTGATCTATTTTAATGTAAAAGCACATCAAAATTAATTGATAAATTGAAGCCTTTCTATTACTTCAAGGTTATTAAATTCTTCTTGAAATTTTTTGAAAATAAATACACAAAAATAAATTAAAACAATATTTATTTATTTTTGCATAATTTTGATTATAGTATATTGATCCACTTATTTAATAGTAGGAGAATTTAAAATGTTGTTTAAGAAACCAATTCAAAAGTTAAATTGAAACATAGCATTTGTTAAATAAAATTTTAAATGATATTAAATCATTAGTTAAAGTGAGAGGGTGTGAGAGTGTGAAATACAATAAACTCTAGCAGAAATTGATAAACCCTTTATCTCACGAGTGTTGAAAAAATGAAAATGGAGACAAATTTTATTCTGTTTAATAAAACTGTACTATTTTGAGCATGAATTTCAAGTGTTAGAAACATCATTGTTGCTAAATTTGATCTATTTTCACTGGTAAGTCAAGGGTGGAAAGCTATGTTAAATGTTTGCTTAAACTATTGGATGGACAATTAAGTATTTTTGAGACAACTCGTAGTAAATATTAAACACCTCTGGTTAAAATTTATTTAGGTTTGAATTTTAACTTGATATAATATTTTTCTTATAAAACATAAATTTTTATTAAGGTTCAAGTTTTATTTTTTTTTAAGAATTATTTGGTGTAAAAGGTCAATTGTTATATGAAAAATATGTAAAACATAAACATATTTAATCAATATAAAACTATTTTGAAAATATAGATCTTCTTCAAAGATATAATAATATCACGTGAGTTGTAAATCACCAGTATTACTGTTCTAAAAATTGATTACACACACTTGATCATGGTAGTGATATTGTAAAATTTACAAATCATCCTAAAGGTTGATCCCTATGAAAAATATCGACGACTTATTTTTGGGAAATATAAGACAAATAAGTCTTTTTATAATAACTAAAGAATTGCTAAAGATGTAGTCGAAGGTAATTCAGTGTACTTTATGGACGTAGAATAATTTACTTAGGAGGGATTTATCTAGACCCTATACTTAACATTAAACCATGTGTAAGGTCGCTTTTCCCATGACCTTTTCCAATTACAGACGGCTTTTGGACAATGGTAAACACTAAATTTATTTTACCGTAAGTCATTTTTCTATCTTCAAACATTTTTCTATTATTCTTTATTTTCTCTCAAATTTACAACAAGTTGTTGACACGGAGTAGGAGGTTATTTACATTTGGGTTATTATTTTTTTCGTTTCGACCCTTTATAGGTTATAAAATGGAAAAACACTAATGAAAGGTTACATAAATTGCTAGCATCAGACTTTTGCTTTTCCACCTCCATGTTTTACATGCCTTCATCATGAGAGGAAAGACTAATTTTCTCCAAACAAAGAGATTATAGAAATGATGCAAAAAATGTCCATTTTACCCAGAAGTAAATAATTAACCCCAACTTTTCCTTTTGACCCTAACATATCCTAATTATAATTAATTTTATTAATTATAAAAAAAATTAATTCATTAAATTGGATTATTAAATTAATCTCTATAGTAAATTATCAAAATACCCTTGACATACTAAATTTTAATATTCCCTTATCCTTTAAATTCTTTTCGTTTATTTAAATAGTCGGATCATATATAATAGTTGAAGTCAAGATATTCATAATAAAATGACACGAATAATAAATTTATAATTGTTTTTTAACATAGTCATTCTTCTTTATATTTTATGATTAAAAATTCATACATAATATTGTGATAAGGACTAGTGGAATGACCCTTACTATTAAAATAATTAATAAATAATTTTAAGTGTATTGGGTAAGTGTCACATATTAACATATTTTTAAAAATATT
>CATIWC010003922.1:0-41235 GCA_948472305.1 Vicia faba | reverse complement strand
GAATAATTTGTCATTAATTAATAGTGTTTTAACTTAGTTTCTTAGTGACGAAGTAACCTAAAATTTGGTGATGGAGAAGAAGAAAAATATTTAAATTGTTTACATTTATGATACCATAATACAATATGAATATGGTGAATAAATATACTTTCGAGACTCATTATATAATTTGAATTATTTCCAATATATATAGAATATGTGTCATTAATTAATAGTCTTTTAACTTAGTTTCTAAGTGATGAAGTAACCTAAAATTTGGTGATGGAGAAGAAGAAAAATATTGAAATTGTTTACATTTATGATACCATAATACAATATGAATATGGTGAATAAATATACTATCGAGACTTAATATATAATTTGAATTATTATAATGTATATGGAATATGTGTCATTAATTAATAGTCTTTTAACTTAGTTTCTTGGTGAAGAAGTAACCTAAAAATTGGTGATGGAGAAGAAGAAAAATATTGAAATTGTTTACATCTATTATACCATAATACAATATGAATATGGTGAATAAATATACTATCAAGACTCATTATATAATTTGAATTATTTACAATGTATATGGAATATGTGTCATTAATTAATAGTCTTTTAACTTAGTTTCTTAGTGATGAAGTAACCTATAATTTGGTGATGGAGAAGAAGAAAAATATTGAAATTGTTTACATCTATTATACCATAATACAATATGAATATGGTGAATAAATATACTATCGAGACTCATTATATAATTTGAATTATTTCCAATATATATGGAATATTTGTCATTAATTAATAGTGTTTTAACTTAGTTTCTTAGTGACGAAGTAACCTAAAATTTGGTGATGGAGAAGAAGAAAAATATTGAAATTGTTTACATTTATGATACCATAATACAATATGAATAAGGTGAATAAATATACTTTCGAGACTCATTATATAATTTCAATTATTTCCAATGTATATGGAATATATGTCATTAATTAATAGTCTTTTAACTTAGTTTCTTAGTGATGACGTAAACTAAAATTAGATGATGGAGAAGAAGAAAATACTGAAATAGTTTACATCTATTATACTATAATACAATATGAATATGGTGAATAAATATACTATCGAGACTCAATATATAATTTGAATTATTTCTAATGTATATGGAATATGTGTCATTAATTAATAGTCTTTTAACTTAGTTTTTTAGTGATGAAGTAACATAAAATTTAGTGATGTAAAAGAAAAAAAATGTTGAAATTGTTTACATCTATTATACCATAATACAATATGAATATGGTGAATAAACATACTTTCGGGCTTCATTATATAATTTTAATTATTACCAATATATATGAAATATTTGTCATTAATTAATAGTCTTTTAACTTAGTTTCTCGGTGAAGAAGTAACCTACAATTTGATGATGGAGAAGAAGAAAAATACTGAAATTATTTATATCTATTATACAATAATACAATATAAATATGGTGAATAAATATACTATCGGGCCTCATTATATAATTTTTTCCAATATATCTGGAATATTTGTCATTAATTAGTAGCGTTTTAACTTAGTTTCTTAGTGATGAAGAAACCTAAAATTTGGTGATGGAGAAGAAGAAAAATATTTAAATTGTTTACATTTATGATACCATAATACAATATGAATATGGTGAATTAATTTACTATCGAGAGTCATTATATAATTTGAATTATTTTCAATGTATATGAAATATGTGTCATTAATTAATAGTCTTTTAACTTAGTTTCTTAGTGTTGAAGTAACCTAAAATTTGGTGACGGAGAAGAAGAAAAATATTGAAATTGTCTACATCTATTATACCATAATACAATATGAATATGGTGAATAAATATACTATCGAGACTCATTATATAATTTGAATTATTTCCAATATATATGGAATATTTGTCATTAATTAATAGTGTTTTAACTTAGTGTCTTAGTGATGAAGTAACCTAAAATTTGATGATAGAGAAGAAGAAAAATATTGAAATTGTTTACATTTATTATACCATAATACAATATGAATATGGTGAATAAACATACTATCGGGCCTCATTATATAATTTGAATTATTACAAATGTATATGAAATATGTGTCATTAATTAATAGTATTTTAACTTAGTTTCTTAGTGATGAAGTAAACTAAAATTTGGTGATGGAGAAGAAGAAAATACTGAAATTGTTTACATCTATTACACTGTAATTCAATATAAATATGGTGAATAAATATACTATTGAGACTCATTATATAATTTGAATTATTTCTAATGTATATGGAATATGTGTCATTAATTAATAGTCTTTTAAATTAGTTTCTTAGTGATGAAGTAACCTAAAATTTGATGATGGAGAAGAAGAAAAATATTGAAATTGTTTACATCTATTATACCATAATACAATATGAATATGGTGAATAAATATACTATTGAGACTTATTATATAATTTGAATTATTTCCAATGTATATGGAATATGTGTCATTAATTAATAGTTTTTTAACTTAGTTTCTTAGTGATGAAGTAATCTATAATTTGGTGATGGAGAAGAAGAAAAATATTGAAATTGTTTACATCTATTATACCATAATACAATATGAATATGGTGAATAAATATACTATCGAGACTCATTATATAATTTGAATTATTTTCAATATATATGGAATATTTGTCATTAATTAATAGTGTTTTAACTAGTTTCTTAGTGACGAAGTAACCTAAAATTTGGTGATGGAGAAGAAGAAAAATATTGAAATTGTTTACATTTATGATACCATAATACAATATGAATATGGTGAATAAATATAATTTCGAGACTCATTATATAATTTCAATTATTTCCAATGTATATGGAATATATGTCATTAATTAATAGTCTTTAAACTTAGTTTCTTAGTGATGAAGTAAACTAAAATTAGATGATGGAGAAGAAGAAAATACTGAAATTGTTTACATCTATTATACTATAATACAATATGAATATGGTGAAAAAATATACTATCGACACTCAATATATAATTTGAATTATTTCTAATGTATATGGAATATGTGTCATTAATTAATAGTCTTTTAACTTAGTTTTTTAGTGATGAAGTAACATAAAATTTAGTGATGAAAAAGAAAAAAAATGTTGAAATTGTTTACATCTATTATACCATAATACAATATGAATATGGTGAATAAACATACTTTCGGGCATCATTATATAATTTTATATTATTACCAATATATATGAAATATTTGTCATTAATTAATAGTCTTTTAACTTAGTTTCTCGGTGAAGAAGTAACCTACAATTTGATGATGGAGAAGAAGAAAAATACTGAAATTATTTATATCTATTATACAATAATACAATATAAATATGGTGAATAAATATACTATCGGGCCTCATTATATAATTTTTTCCAATATATCTGGAATATTTGTCATTAATTAGTAGCGTTTTAACTTAGTTTCTTAGTGATGAAGAAACCTAAAATTTGGTGATGGAGAAGAAGAAAAATATTTAAATTGTTTACATTTATGATACCATAATACAATATGAATATGGTGAATTAATTTACTATCGAGAGTCATTATATAATTTGAATTATTTTCAATGTATATGTAATATGTGATTAATTAATAGTCTTTTAACTTAGTTTCTTAGTGATGAAGTAACCTAAAATTTGGTGATGGAGAAGAAGAAATATATTGAAATTGTTTACATCTATTATACCATAATACAATATGAATATGGTGAATAAATATACTATCGAGACTCATTATATAATTTGAATTATTTCCAATATATATGGAATATTTGTCATTAATTAATAGTGTTTTAACTTAGTTTCTTAATGATGAAGTAACCTAAAATTTGGTGATGGAGAAGAAGAAAAATATTGAAATTGTTTACATTTATGATACCATAATACAATATGAATATGGTGAATAAATATACTATCGAGACTCATTATATAATTTGAATTATTTCCAATGTATATGGAATATGTGTCATTAATTAATAGTCTTTTAACTTTGTTTCTTAGTGATGAAGTAACATAAAATTTTGTGATGAAAAAGAAAAAAAATGTTGAAATTGTTTACATCTATTATACCATAATACAATATGAATATGGTGAATAAACATACTTTCGGGCTTCATTATATAATTTTAATTATTACCAATATATATGAAATATTTGTCATTAACTAATAGTCTTTTAACTCAGTTTCTCGGTGAAGAAGTAACCTACAATTTGATGATGGAGAAGAAGAAAAATACTGAAATTATTTATATCTATTATACAATAATACAATATAAATATGGTGAATAAATATACTATCGGGCCTCATTATATAATTTTTTCCAATATATATGGAATATTTGTCATTAATTAGTAGTGTTTTAACTTAGTTTCTTAGTGATGAAGAAACCTAAAATTTGGTGATGGAGAAGAAGAAAAATATTTAATTATTTACATTTATGATACCATAATACAATATGAATATGGTGAATTAATTTACTATCGAGAGTCATTATATAATTTGAATTATTTTCAATGTATATGAAATATGTGTCATTAATTAATAATCTTTTAACTTAGTTTCTTAGTGTTGAAGTAACCTAAAATTTTGTGACGGAGAAGAAGAAAAATATTGAAATTGTCTACATCTATTATACCATAATACAATATGAATATGGTGAATAAATATACTATCGAGACTCATTATATAATTTGAATTATTTCCAATATATATGGAATATTTGTCATTAACTAATAGTGTTTTAACTTAGTGTCTTAGTGATGAAGTAACCTAAAATTTGATGATGGAGAAGAAGAAAATACTGAAATTGTTTACATCTATTACACTGTAATTCAATATGAATATGGTGAATAAATATACTATTGAGACTCATTATATAATTTGAATTATTTCTAATGTATATGGAATATGTGTCATTATTTAATAGTCTTTTAAATTAGTTTCTTAGTGATGAAGTAACCTAAAATTTGGTGATGGAGAAGAAGAAAAATATTGAAATTGTTTACATCTATCATACCATAATACAATATGAATATGGTGAATAAATATACTATTGAGACTCATTATATAATTTGAATTATTTCCAATGTATATGGAATATGTGTCATTAATTAATAGTCTTTTAACTTAGTTTCTTAGTGATGAAGTAACCTAAAATTTGCTGATGGAGAAGAAGAAAAATATTGAAATTGTTTACATCTACTATACCATAATACAATATGAATATGGTGAATAAATATACTATCGAGACTCATTATATAATTTGAATTATTTCCAATATATATGGAATATTTGTCATTAATTAATAGTGTTTTAACTTAGTTTCTTAGTGATGAAGTAACCTAAAATTTGGTGATGGAGAAGAAGAAAAATATTGAAATTGTTTACATTTATGATACCATAATACAATATGAATATGGTGAATAAATATACTATCGAGACTCATTATATAATTTGAATTATTTCTAATGTATATGGAATATGTGTCATTAATTAATAGTCTTTTAACTTAGTTTCATAGTGATGAAATAAACTAAAATTTGGTGATGGAGAAGAGGAAAATATTGAAATTGTTTACATCTATTACACTGTAATACAATATGAACATGGTGAATAAATATACTATTGAGACTCATTATATAATTTGAATTATTTCTAATGTATATGGAATATGTGTCATTAATTAATAGTCTTTTAACTAAGTTTCTTGGTGAAGAAGTAAACTAAAAATTGGTGATGGAGAAGAAGAAAAATATTGAAATTGTTTACATCTATTATACCATAATACAATATGAATATGGTGAATAAATATACTATCGAGACTCATTATATAATTTGAATTATTTCAAATGTATAAGGAATATGTGTAATTAATTAATAGTCTTTTAACTTAGTTTCTTAGTGATGAAGTAACCTAAAATTTGGTGATGGAGAAGAAGAAAAATATTGAAATTGTTTACATCTACTATACCATAATACAATATCAATATGGTGAATAAATATACTATCGAGACTCATTATATAATTTTAATTATTCTCAATATATATGGAATATTTGTCATTAATTAATAGTGTTTTAACTTAGTTTCTTAGTGATGAAGTGACCTAAAATTTGGTGATGGAGAAGAAGAAAAATATTGAAATTGTTCACATTTATGATACCATAATACAATATGAATATGGTGAATAAATATATTATTGAGACTCATTATATAATTTGAATTATTTCTAATGTATATGGAATATGTGTCATTAATTAATAGTGTTTTAACTTAGTATATTGGTGAAGAAGTAACCTAAAAATTGGTGATGGAGAAGAAGAAAAATATTGAAATTGTTTACATCTATTATACCATAATACAATGTGGATATGTTGAATAAATATACTATCAAGACTCATTATATAATTTGAATTATTTCCAATGTATATGGAATATGTGATTAATTAATAATCTTTTAACTTAGTTTCTTAGTGATGAAGTAACCTAAAATTTGGTGATGGAGAAGAAGAAATATATTGAAATTGTTTACATCTATTATACCATAATACAATATGAATATGGTGAATAAATATATTATCGAGACTCATTATATAATTTGAATTTTTTCCAATATATATGGAATATTTGTCATTAATTAATAGTGTTTTAACTTAGTTTCTTAATGATGAAGTAACCTAAAATTTGGTGATGGAGAAGAAGAAAAATATTGAAATTGTTTACATTTATGATACCATAATACAATATGAATATGGTGAATAAATATACTATCGAGACTCATTATATAATTTGAATTATTTCCAATGTATATGGAATATGTGTCATTAATTAATAGTCTTTTAACTTTGTTTCTTAGTGATGAAGTAACATAAAATTTTGTGATGAAAAAGAAAATAAATATGTTGAAATTGTTTACATCTATTATACCATAATACAATATGAATATGGTGAATAAACATACTTTCGGGCTTCATTATATAATTTGAATTATTACCATTGTATACGAAATATTTGTCATTAATTAATAGTCTTTTAACTTAGTTTCTCGGTGAAGAAGTAACCTAAAATTTGATGATGAAGAAGAAAAATACTGAAATTGTTTATATCTATTATACAACAATACAATATGAATATGGTGAATAAATATACTATCGGGCCTCATTATATAATTTTTAGCAATATATATAGAATATTTGTCATTAATTAGTAGTGTTTTAACTTAGTTTCTTAGTGATGAAGTAACCTAAAATTTGGTGATGGAGAAGAAGAAAAATATTGAAATTGTTTACATTTATGATACCATAATACAATATGAATATGGTGAATAAATATATTATCGAGACTCATTATTTAATTTGAATTATTTTCAATGTATATGGAATATGTGTCATTAATTAATAGTCTTTTAACTTAGTTTCTTAGTGTTGAGGTAACCTAAATTTTTGTGATGGAGAAGAAGAAAAATATTGAAATTGTCTACATCTATGATACTATAATACAATATGAATATGGTGAATAAACATACTATCCGACCTCATTATATAATTTGAATTATTACCAATGTATATGAAATATGTGTCATTAATTAATAGTCTTTTAACTTAGTTTCTTGGTGAAGAAGTAACCTAAAAATTGGTGATGGAGAAGAAGAAAAATATTGAAATTGTTTACATCTATTATACCATAATACAATATGAATATTGTGAATAAATATACTATAGACACTCATAATATAATTTGAATTATTTCCAATGTATATGGAATATGTGTCATTAATTAATAGTCTTTTAACTTAGTTTCTTAGTGATGAAGTAACCTAAAATTTGGTGATGGAGAAGAAGAAAAATATTGAAATTGTTTACATCTACTATACCATAATACAATATAAATATGGTGAATAAATATACTATCGAGACTCATTATATAATTTGAATTATTTCCAATATATATGGAATATTTGTCATTAATTAATAGTGTTTTAACTTAGTTTCTTAGTGATGAAGTAACCTAAAATTTGGTGATGGAGAAGAAGAAAAATATTGAAATTGTTTACAGTTATGATACCATAAATAATATGAATATGGTGAATAAATATACTATCGAGACTCATTATATAATTTGAATTATTTCTAATGTATATGGAATATGTGTCATTAATTAATAGTCTTTTAACTTAGTTTCTTGGTGAAGAAGTAACCTAAAAATTGGTGATGGAGAAGAAGAAAAATATTGAAATTGTTTACATCTATTATACCATAATACAATATGAATATGGTGAATAAATATACTATAGACACTCATAATATAATTTGAATTATTTCCAATGTATATGGAATATGTGTCATTAATTAATAGTCTTTTAACTTAGTTTCTTAGTGATGAAGTAACCTAAAATTGGTGATGGAGAAGAAGAAAAATATTGAAATTGTTTACATCTACTATACCATAATACAATATAAATATGGTGAATAAATATACTATCGAGACTCATTATATAATTTGAATTATTTCCAATATATATGGAATATTTGTCATTAATTAATAGTGTTTTAACTTAGTTTTTTATTGATGAAGTAACCTAAAATTTGGTGATGGAGAAGAAGAAAAATATTGAAATTGTTTACAGTTATGATACCATAATATAATATGAATATGGTGAATAAATATACTATCGAGACTCATTATATAATTTGAATTATTTCTAATGTATATGGAATATGTGTCATTAATTAATAGTCTTTTAACATAGTTTCTTGGTGAAGAAGTAACCTAAAAATTGGTGATGGAGAAGAAGAAAAATATTGTAATTGTTTACATTTATGATACCATAATACAATATGAATATGGTGAATAAATATATTATCGAGACTCATTATATAATTTGAATTATTTCCAATGTATATGGAATATGTGTTATTAATTAATAGTCTTTTAACTTAGTTTCTTAGTGATGAAGTAACCTAAAATTTGGTGATGGAGAAGAAGAAAAATATTGAAATTGTCTACATCTATGATACTATAATACAATATGAATATGGTGAATAAACATACTATCCGGCCTGATTATATAATTTGAATTATTACCAATGTATATCAAATATGTGTCATTAATTAATAGTCTTTTAACTTAGTTTCTTGGTGAAGAAGTAACCTAAAAATTGGTGATGGAGAAGAGAAAAATATTGAAATTGTTTACATCTATTATACCATAATACAATATGAATATGGTGAATAAATATACTATAGACACTCATAATATAATTTGAATTATTTCCAATGTATATGGAATATGTGTCATTAATTAATAGTCTTTTAACTTAGTTCTTATTGATGAAGTAACCTAAAATTTGGTGATGGAGAAGAAGAAAAATATTGAAATTGTTTACATCTACTATACCATAATACAATATAAATATGGTGAATAAATATACTATCGAGACTCATTATATAATTTGAATTATTTCCAATATATATGGAATATTTGTCATTAATTATAGTGTTTTAACTTAGTTTCTTAGTGATGAGGTAACCTAAAATTTGGTGATGGAGAAGAAGAAAAATATTGAAATTGTTTACAGTTATGATACCATAATATAATATGAATATGGTGAATAAATATACTATCGAGACTCATTATATAATTTGAATTATTTCTAATGTATATGGAATATGTGTCATTAATTAATAGTCTTTTAACTTAGTTTCTTGGTGAAGAAGTAACCTAAAAAATTGGTGATGGAGAAGAAGAAAAATATTGAAATTGTTTACATCTATTATACCATAATACAATATGAATATGGTGTATAAATATACTATAGACACTCATAATATAATTTGAATTATTTCCAATGTATATGGAATATGTGTCATTAATTAATAGTCTTTTAACTTAGTTTCTTAGTGATGAAGTAACCTAAAATTTGGTGATGGAGAAGAAGAAAAATATTGAAATTGTTTAAATCTACTATACCATAATACAATATAAATATGGTGAATAAATATACTATCGAGACTCATTATATAATTTGAATTATTTCCAATTATATGGAATATTTGTCATTAATTAATAGTGTTTTAACTTAGTTTCTTAGTGATGAAGTAACCTAAAATTTGGTGATGGAGAAGAAGAAAAATATTGAAATTGTTTACAGTTATGATACCATAATATAATATGAATATGGTGAATAAATATACTATCGAGACTCATTATATAATTTGAATTATTTCTAATGTAGATGGAATATGTGTAATTAATTAATAGTCTTTTAACTTAGTTTCTTGGTGAAGAAGTAACCTAAAAATTGGTGATGGAGAAGAAGAAAAATATTGTAATTGTTTACATCTATTATACCATAATACAATATGAATATGGTGAATAAATATACTATCGAGACTCATTATATAATTTGAATTATTTCCAATGTATATGGAATATGTGTTATTAATTAATAGTCTTTTAACTTAGTTTCTTAGTGATGAAGTAACCGAAAATTTGGTGATGGGGAAGAAGAAAAATATTGAAATTGTTTACATCTACTATACCATAATACAATATAAATATGGTGAATAAATATACTATCGAGACTCATTATATAATTTGAATTATTTCCAATATATATGGAATATTTGTCATTAATTAATAGTGTTTTAACTTAGTTTTTTAGTGATGAAGTAACCTAAAATTTGGTGATGGAGAAGAAGAAAAATATTGAAATTGTTTACAGTTATGATACCATAATATAATATGAATATGGTGAATAAATATACTATCGAGACTCATTAAATAATTTGAATTATTTCTAATGTATATGGAATATGTGTCATTAATTAATAGTCTTTTAACTTAGTTTCTTGGTGAAGAAGTAACCTAAAAATTGGTGATGGAGAAGAAGAAAAATATTGTAATTGTTTACATCTATTTATACCATAATACAATATGAATATGGTGAATAAATATACTATCGAGACTCATTTATATAATTTGAATTATTTCCAATGTATATGGAATATGTGTTATTAATTAATAGTCTTTTAACTTAGTTTCTTAGTGATGAAGTAACCTAAAATTTGGTGATGGAGAAGAAGAAAAATATTGAAATTGTTTACAGTTATGATACCATAATATAATATGAATATGGTGAATAAATATACTATCGAGACTCATTATATAATTTGAATTATTTCTAATGTATATGGAATATGTGTCATTAATTAATAGTCTTTTAACTTAGTTTCTTGGTGAAGAAGTAACCTAAAATTGGTGATGGAGAAGAAGAAAAATATTGAAATTGTTTACATCTATTATACCATAATACAATATGAATATGGTGAATAAATATACTATAGACACTCATAATATAATTGAATTATTTCCAATGTATATGGAATATGTGTCATTAATTAATAGTCTTTTAACTTAGTTTCTTAGTGATGAAGTAACCTAAAATTTGGTGATGGAGAAGAAGAAAAATATTGAAATTGTTTACATCTACTATACCATAATACAATATAAATATGGTGAATAAATATACTATCGAGACTCATTATATAATTTGAATTATTTCCAATATATATGGAATATTTGTCATTAATTAATAGTGTTTTAACTTAGTTTTTTAGTGATGAAGTAACCTAAAATTTGGTGATGGAGAAGAAGAAAAATATTGAAATTGTTTACAGTTATGATACCATAATATAATATGAATATGGTGAATAAATATACTATCGAGACTCATTATATAATTTGAATTATTTCTAATGTATATGGAATATGTGTCATTAATTAATAGTCTTTTAACTTAGTTTCTTGGTGAAGAAGTAACCTAAAAATTGGTGATGGAGAAGAAGAAAATATTGTAATTGTTTACATCTATTATACCATAATACAATATGAATATGGTGAATAAATATACTATCGAGACTCATTATATAATTTGAATTATTTCCAATGTATATGGAATATGTGTTATTAATTAATAGTCTTTTAACTTAGTTTCTTAGTGATGAAGTAACCTAAAATTTGGTGATGGAGAAGAAGAAAAATATTGAAATTGTCTACATCTATGATACTATAATACAATATGAATATGGTGAATAAACATACTATCGCGCCTGATTATATAATTTGAATTATTACCAATGTATATGAAATATGTGTCATTAATTAATAGTCTTTTAACTTAGTTTCTTGGTGAAGAAGTAACCTAAAAATTGGTGATGGAAAAGAAGAAAAATATTGAAATTGTTTAAATCTATTATACCATAATACAATATGAATATGGTGAATAAATATACTATAGACACTCATAATATAATTTGAATTATTTCCAATGTATATGGAATATGTGTCATTAATTAATAGTCTTTTAACTTAGTTTCTTATTGATGAAGTAACCTAAAATTTGGTGATGGAGAAGAAGAAAAATATTGAAATTGTTTACATCTACTATACCATAATACAATATAAATATGGTGAATAAATATACTATCGAGACTCATTATATAATTTGAATTATTTCCAATATATATGGAATATTTGTCATTAATTATAGTGTTTTAACTTAGTTTCTTAGTGATGAGGTAACCTAAAATTTGGTGATGGAGAAGAAGAAAAATATTGAAATTGTTTACAGTTATGATACCATAATATAATATGAATATGGTGAATAAATATACTATCGAGACTCATTATATAATTTGAATTATTTCTAATGTATATGGAATATGTGTCATTAATTAATAGTCTTTTAACTTAGTTCTTGGTGAAGAAGTAACCTAAAAATTAGTGATGGAGAAGAAGAAAAATATTGAAATTGTTTACATCTATTATACCATAATACAATATGAATATGGTGAATAAATATACTATAGACACTCATAATATAATTTGAATTATTTCCAATGTATATGGAATATGTGTCATTAATTAATAGTCTTTTAACTTAGTTTCTTAGTGATGAAGTAACCTAAAATTTGGTGATGGAGAAGAAGAAAAATATTGAAATTGTTTACATCTACTATACCATAATACAATATAAATATGGTGAATAAATATACTATCGAGACTCATTATATAATTTGAATTATTTCCAATATATATGAAATATTCGTCATTAATTAATAGTGTTTTAACTTAGTTTCTTAGTGATGAAGTAACCTAAAATTTGGTGATGGAGAAGAAGAAAAATATTGAAATTGTTTACAGTTATGATACCATAATATAATATGAATATGGTGAATAAATATACTATCGAGACTCATTATATAATTTGAATTATTTCTAATGTATATGGAATATGTGTCATTAATTAATAGTCTTTTAACTTAGTTTCTTGGTGAAGAAGTAACCTAAAAATTGGTGATGGAGAAGAAGAAAAATATTGAAATTGTTTACATCTATTATACCATAATACAATATGAATATGGTGAATAAATATACTATAGACACTCATAATATAATTTGAATTATTTCCAATGTATATGGAATATGTGTCATTAATTAATAGTCTTTTAACTTAGTTTCTTAGTGATGAAGTAACCTAAAATTTGGTGATGGAGAAGAAGAAAAATATTGAAATTGTTTACATCTACTATACCATAATACAATATAAATATGGTGAATAAATATACTATCGAGACTCATTATATAATTTGAATTATTTCCAATATATATGGAATATTTGTCATTAATTAATAGTGTTTTAACTTAGTTTCTTAGTGATGAAGTAACCTAAAATTTGGTGATGGAGAAGAAGAAAAATATTGAAATTGTTTACAGTTATGATACCATAATATAATATGAATATGGTGAATAAATATACTATCGAGACTCATTATATAATTTGAATTATTTCTAATGTATATGGAATATGTGTAATTAATTAATAGTCTTTTAACTTAGTTTCTTGGTGAAGAAGTAACCTAAAAATTGGTGATGGAGAAGAAGAAAAATATTGTAATTGTTTACATCTATTATACCATAATACAATATGAATATGGTGAATAAATATACTATCGAGACTCATTATATAATTTGAATTATTTCCAATGTATATGGAATATGTGTTATTAATTAATAGTCTTTTAACTTAGTTTCTTAGTGATGAAGTAACCGAAAAATTTGGTGATGGGGAAGAAGAAAAATATTGAAATTGTTTACATCTACTATACCATAATACAATATAAATATGGTGAATAAATATACTATCGAGACTCATTATATAATTTGAATTATTTCCAATATATATGGAATATTTGTCATTAATTAATAGTGTTTTAACTTAGTTTTTTAGTGATGAAGTAACCTAAAATTTGGTGATGGAGAAGAAGAAAATATTGAAATTGTTTACAGTTATGATACCATAATATAATATGAATATGGTGAATAAATATACTATCGAGACTCATTAAATAATTTGAATTATTTCTAATGTATATGGAATATGTGTCATTAATTAATAGTCTTTTAACTTAGTTTCTTGGTGAAGAAGTAACCTAAAAATTGGTGATGGAGAAGAAGAAAAATATTGTAATTGTTTACATCTATTATACCATAATACAATATGAATATGGTGAATAAATATACTATCGAGACTCATTATATAATTTGAATTATTTCCAATGTATATGGAATATGTGTTATTAATTAATAGTCTTTTAACTTAGTTTCTTAGTGATGAAGTAACCTAAAATTTGGTGATGGAGAAGAAGAAAAATATTGAAATTGTTTACAGTTATGATACCATAATATAATATGAATATGGTGAATAAATATACTATCGAGACTCATTATATAATTTGAATTATTTCTAATGTATATGGAATATGTGTCATTAATTAATAGTCTTTTAACTTAGTTTCTTGGTGAAGAAGTAACCTAAAAATTGGTGATGGAGAAGAAGAAAAAATATTGAAATTGTTTACATCTATTATACCATAATACAATATGAATATGGTGAATAAATATACTATAGACACTCATAATATAATTTGAATTATTTCCAATGTATATGGAATATGTGTCATTAATTAATAGTCTTTTAACTTAGTTTCTTAGTGATGAAGTAACCTAAAATTTGGTGATGGAGAAGAAGAAAAATATTGAAATTGTTTACATCTACTATACCATAATACAATATAAATATGTGAATAAATATACTATCGAGACTCATTATATAATTTGAATAATTTCCAATATATATGGAATATTTGTCATTAATTAATAGTGTTTTAACTTAGTTTTTTAGTGATGAAGTAACCTAAAATTTGGTGATGGAGAAGAAGAAAAATATTGAAATTGTTTACAGTTATGATACCATAATATAATATGAATATGGTGAATAAATATACTATCGAGACTTATTATATAATTTGAATTATTTCTAATGTATATGGAATATGTGTCATTAATTAATAGTCTTTTAACTTAGTTTCTTGGTGAAGAAGTAACCTAAAAATTGGTGATGGAGAAGAAGAAAAATATTGTAATTGTTTACATCTATTATACCATAATACAATATGAATATGGTGAATAAATATACTATCGAGACTCATTATATAATTTGAATTATTTCCAATGTATATGGAATATGTGTTATTAATTAATAGTCTTTTAACTTAGTTTCTTAGTGATGAAGTAACCTAAAATTTGGTGATGGAGAAGAAGAAAAATATTGAAATTGTCTACATCTATGATACTATAATACAATATGAATATGGTGAATAAACATACTATCCGGCCTGATTATATAATTTGAATTATTACCAATGTATATGAAATATGTGTCATTAATTAATAGTCTTTTACTTAGTTTCTTGGTGAAGAAGTAACCTAAAAATTGGTGATGGAGAAGAAGAAAAATATTGAAATTGTTTAAATCTATTATACCATAATACAATATGAATATGGTGAATAAATATACTATAGACACTCATAATATAATTTGAATTATTTCCAATGTATATGGAATATGTGTCATTAATTAATAGTCTTTTAACTTAGTTTCTTAATGATGAAGTAACCTAAAATTTGGTGATGGAGAAGAAGAAAAATATTGAAATTGTTTACATCTACTATACCATAATACAATATAAATATGGTGAATAAATATACTATCGAGACTCATTATATAATTTGAATTATTTCCAATATATATGGAATATTTGTCATTAATTATAGTGTTTTAACTTAGTTTCTTAGTGATGAGGTAACCTAAAATTTGGTGATGGAGAAGAAGAAAAATATTGAAATTGTTTACAGTTATGATACCATAATATAATATGAATATGGTGAATAAATATACTATCGAGACTCATTATATAATTTGAATTATTTCTAATGTATATGGAATATGTGTCATTAATTAATAGTCTTTTAACTTAGTTTCTTGTGAAGAAGTAACCTAAAAATTGGTGATGGAGAAGAAGAAAAATATTGAAATTGTTTACATCTATTATACCATAATACAATATGAATATGGTGAATAAATATACTATAGACACTCATAATATAATTTGAATTATTTCCAATGTATATGGAATATGTGTCATTAATTAATAGTCTTTTAACTTAGTTTCTAGTGATGAAGTAACCTAAAATTTGGTGATGGAGAAGAAGAAAAATATTGAAATTGTTTACATCTACTATACCATAATACAATATAAATATGGTGAATAAATATACTATCGAGACTCATTATATAATTTGAATTATTTCCAATATATATGAAATATTCGTCATTAATTAATAGTGTTTTAACTTAGTTTCTTAGTGATGAAGTAACCTAAAATTTGGTGATGGAGAAGAAGAAAAATATTGAAATTGTTTACAGTTATGATACCATAATACAATATGAATATGGTGAATAAATATACTATCGAGACTCATTATATAATTTGAATTATTTCTAATGTATATGGAATATGTGTCATTAATTAATAGTCTTTTAACTTAGTTTCTTGGTGAAGAAGTAACCTAAAAATTGGTGATGGAGAAGAAGAAAAATATTGAAATTGTTTACATCTATTATACCATAATACAATATGAATATGGTGAATAATTATACTATAGACACTCATAATATAATTTGAATTATTTCCAATGTATATGGAATATGTGTCATTAATTAATAGTCTTTTAACTTAGTTTCTTAGTGATGAAGTAACCTAAAATTTGGTGATGGAGAAGAAGAAAAATATTGAAATTGTTTACATCTACTATACCATAATACAATATAAATATGGTGAATAAATATACTATCGAGACTCATTATATAATTTGAATTATTTCCAATATATATGGAATATTTGTCATTAATTAATAGTGTTTTAACTTAGTTTTTTAGTGATGAAGTAACCTAAAATTTGGTGATGGCAGAAGAAGAAAATATTGAAATTGTTTACAGTTATGATACCATAATATAATATGAATATGGTGAATAAATATACTATCGAGACTCATTATATAATTTGAATTATTTCTAATGTATATGGAATATGTGTCATTAATTAATAGTCTTTTAACTTAGTTTCTTGGTGAAGAAGTAACCTAAAAATTGGTGATGGAGAAGAAGAAAAATATTGTAATTGTTTACATCTATTATACCATAATACAATATGAATATGGTGAATAAATATACTATCGAGACTCATTATATAATTTGAATTATTTCCAATGTATATGGAATATGTGTTATTAATTAATAGTCTTTTAACTTAGTTTATTAGTGATGAAGTAACCTAAAATTTGGCTGATGGAGAAGAAGAAAAATATTGAAATTGTCTACATCTATGATACTATAATACAATATGAATATGGTGAATAAACATACTATCCGGCCTGATTATATAATTTGAATTATTACCAATGTATATGAAATATGTGTCATTAATTAATAGTCTTTTAACTTAGTTTCTTGGTGAAGAAGTAACCTAAAAATTGGTGATGGAGAAGAAGAAAAATATTGAAATTGTTTAAATCTATTATACCATAATACAATATGAATATGGTGAATAAATATACTATAGACACTCATAATATAATTTGAATTATTTCCAATGTATATGGAATATGTGTCATTAATTAATAGTCTTTTAACTTAGTTTCTTATTGATGATGTAACCTAAAATTTGGTGATGGAGAAGAAGAAAAATATTGAAATTGTTTACAGTTATGATACCATAATATAATATGAATATGGTGAATAAATATACTATCGAGACTCATTATATAATTTGAATTATTTCTAATGTATATGGAATATGTGTCATTAATTAATAGTCTTTTAACTTAGTTTCTTGGTGAAGAAGTAACCTAAAAATTGGTGATGGAGAAGAAGAAAAATATTGAAATTGTTTACATCTATTATACCATAATACAATATGAATATGGTGAATAAATATACTATAGACACTCATAATATAATTTGAATTATTTCCAATGTATATGGAATATGTGTCATTAATTAATAGTCTTTTAACTTAGTTTCTTATTGATGAAGTAACCTAAAATTTGGTGATGGAGAAGAAGAAAAATATTGAAATTGTCTACATCTATGATACTATAATTCAATATGAATATGGTGAATAAACATACTATCCGGCCTGATTATATAATTTGAATTATTACCAATGTATATGAAATATGTGTCATTAATTAATAGTCTTTTAACTTAGTTTCTTGGTGAAGAAGTAACCTAAAAATTGGTGATGGAGAAGAAGAAAAATATTGAAATTGTTTAAATCTATTATACCATAATACAATATGAATATGGTGAATAAATATACTATAGACACTCATAATATAATTTGAATTATTTCCAATGTATATGGAATATGTGTCATTAATTAATAGTCTTTTAACTTAGTTTCTTATTGATGAAGTAACCTAAAATTTGGTGATGGAGAAGAAGAAAAATATTGAAATTTTTTACATCTACTATACCATAATACAATATAAATATGGTGAATAAATATACTATCGAGACTCATTATATAATTTGAATTATTTCCAATATATATGGAATATTTGTCATTAATTATAGTGTTTTAACTTAGTTTCTTAGTGATGAGGTAACCTAAAATTTGGTGATGGAGAAGAAGAAAAATATTGAAATTGTTTACAGTTATGATACCATAATATAATATGAATATGGTGAATAAATATACTATCGAGACTCATTATATAATTTGAATTATTTCTAATGTATATGGAATATGTGTCATTAATTAATAGTCTTTTAACTAGTTTCTTGGTGAAGAAGTAACCTAAAAATTGGTGATGGAGAAGAAGAAAAATATTGAAATTGTTTACATCTATTATACCATAATACAATATGAATATGGTGAATAAATATACTATAGACACTCATAATATAATTTGAATTATTTCAATGTATATGGAATATGTGTCATTAATTAATAGTCTTTTAAACTTAGTTTCTTAGTGATGAAGTAACCTAAAATTTGGTGATGGAGAAGAAGAAAAATATTGAAATTGTTTACATCTACTATACCATAATACAATATAAATATGGTGAATAAATATACTATCGAGACTCATTATATAATTTGAATTATTTCCAATATATATGAAATATTCGTCATTAATTAATAGTGTTTTAACTTAGTTTCTTAGTGATGAAGTAACCTAAAATTTGGTGATGGAGAAGAAGAAAAATATTGAAATTGTTTACAGTTATGATACCATAATATAATATGAATATGGTGAATAAATATACTATCGAGACTCATTATATAATTTGAATTATTTCTAATGTATATGGCATATGTGTCATTAATTAATAGTCTTTTAACTTAGTTTCTTGGTGAAGAAGTAACCTAAAAATTGGTGATGGAGAAGAAGAAAAATATTGAAATTGTTTACATCTATTATACCATAATACAATATGAATATGGTGAATAAATATACTATAGACACTCATAATATAATTTGAATTATTTCCAATGTATATGGAATATGTGTCATTAATTAATAGTCTTTTAACTTAGTTTCTTAGTGATGAAGTAACCTAAAATTTGGTGATGGAGAAGAAGAAAAATATTGAAATTGTTTACATCTACTATACCATAATACAATATAAATATGGTGAATAAATATACTATCGAGACTCATTATATAATTTGAATTATTTCCAATATATATGGAATATTTGTCATTAATTAATAGTGTTTTAACTTAGTTTTTTAGTGATGAAGTAACCTAAAATTTGGTGATGGAGAAGAAGAAAAATATTGAAATTGTTTACAGTTATGATACCATAATATAATATGAATATGGTGAATAAATATACTATCGAGACTCATTATATAATTTGAATTATTTCTAATGTATATGGAATATGTGTCATTAATTAATAGTCTTTAACTTAGTTTCTTGGTGAAGAAGTAACCTAAAAATTGGTGATGGAGAAGAAGAAAAATATTGTAATTGTTTACATCTATTATACCATAATACAATATGAATATGGTGAATAAATATACTATCGAGACTCATTATATAATTTGAATTATTTCCAATGTATATGGAATATGTGTTATTAATTAATAGTCTTTTAACTTAGTTTCTTAGTGATGAAGTAACCTAAAATTTGGTGATGGAGAAGAAGAAAAATATTGAAATTGTCTACATCTATGATACTATAATACAATATGAATATGGTGAATAACATACTATCCGGCCTGATTATATAATTTGAATTATTACCAATGTATATGAAATATGTGTCATTAATTAATAGTCTTTTAACTTAGTTTCTTGGTGAAGAAGTAACCTAAAAATTGGTGATGGAGAAGAAGAAAAATATTGAAATTGTTTAAATCTATTATACCATAATACAATATGAATATGGTGAATAAATATACTATAGACACTCATAATATAATTTGAATTATTTCCAATGTATATGGAATATGTGTCATTAATTAATAGTCTTTTAACTTAGTTTCTTATTGATGATGTAACCTAAATTTGGTGATGGAGAAGAAGAAAAATATTGAAATTGTTTACAGTTATGATACCATAATATAATATGAATATGGTGAATAAATATACTATCGAGACTCATTATATAATTTGAATTATTTCTAATGTATATGGAATATGTGTCATTAATTAATAGTCTTTTAACTTAGTTTTATTGGTGAAGAAGTAACCTAAAAATTGGTGATGGAGAAGAAGAAAAATATTGAATTGTTTACATCTATTATACCATAATACAATATGAATATGGTGAATAAATATACTATAGACACTCATAATATAATTTGAATTATTTCCAATGTATATGGAATATGTGTCATTAATTAATAGTCTTTTAACTTAGTTTCTTATTGATGAAGTAACCTAAAATTTGGTGATGGAGAAGAAGAAAAATATTGAAATTGTCTACATCTATGATACTATAATTCAATATGAATATCGTGAATAAACATACTATCCGGCCTGATTATATAATTTGAATTATTACCAATGTATATGAAATATGTGTCATTAATTAATAGTCTTTTAACTTAGTTTCTGGTGAAGAAGTAACCTAAAAATTGGTGATGGAGAAGAAGAAAAATATTGAAATTGTTTAAATCTATTATACCATAATACAATATGAATATGGTGAATAAATATACTATAGACACTCATAATATAATTTGAATTATTTCCAATGTATATGGAATATGTGTCATTAATTAATAGTCTTTTAACTTAGTTTCTTATTGATGAAGTAACCTAAAATTTGGTGATGGAGAAGAAGAAAAATATTGAAATTTTTTACATCTACTATACCATAATACAATATAAATATGGTGAATAAATATACTATCGAGACTCATTATATAATTTGAATTATTTCCAATATATATGGAATATTTGTCATTAATTATAGTGTTTTAACTTAGTTTCTTAGTGATGAGGTAACCTAAAATTTGGTGATGGAGAAGAAGAAAAATATTGAAATTGTTTACAGTTATGATACCATAATATAATATGAATATGGTGAATAAATATACTATCGAGACTCATTATATAATTTTGAATTATTTCTAATGTATATGGAATATGTGTCATTAATTAATAGTCTTTTAACTTAGTTTCTTGGTGAAGAAGTAACCTAAAAATTGGTGATGGAGAAGAAGAAAAATATTGAAATTGTTTACATCTATTATACCATAATACAATATGAATATGGTGAATAAATATACTATAGACACTCATAATATAATTTGAATTATTTCCAATGTATATGGAATATGTGTCATTAATTAATAGTCTTTTAACTTAGTTTCTTAGTGATGAAGTAACCTAAAATTTGGTGATGGAGAAGAAGAAAAATATTGAAATTGTTTACATCTACTATACCATAATACAATATAAATATGGTGAATAAATATACTATCGAGACTCATTATATAATTTGAATTATTTCCATATATATGAAATATTCGTCATTAATTAATAGTGTTTTAACTTAGTTTCTTAGTGATGAAGTAACCTAAAATTTGGTGATGGAGAAGAAGAAAAATATTGAAATTGTTTACAGTTATGATACCATAATATAATATGAATATGTTGAATAAATATACTATCGAGACTCATTATATAATTTGAATTATTTCTAATGTATATGGCATATGTGTCATTAATTAATAGTCTTTTAACTTAGTTTCTTGGTGAAGAAGTAACCTAAAAATTGGTGATGGAGAAGAAGAAAAATATTGAAATTGTTTACATCTATTATACCATAATACAATATGAATATGGTGAATAAATATACTATAGACACTCATAATATAATTTGAATTATTTCCAATGTATATGGAATATGTGTCATTAATTAATAGTCTTTTAACTTAGTTTCTTAGTGATGAAGTAACCTAAAATTTGGTGATGGAGAAGAAGAAAAATATTGAAATTGTTTACATCTACTATACCATAATACAATATAAATATGGTGAATAAATATACTATCGAGACTCATTATATAATTTGAATTATTTCCAATATATATGGAATATTTGTCATTAATTAATAGTGTTTTAACTTAGTTTTTTAGTGATGAAGTAACCTAAAATTTGGTGATGGAGAAGAGAAAAATATTGAAATTGTTTACAGTTATGATACCATAATATAATATGAATATGGTGAATAAATATACTATCGAGACTCATTATATAATTTGAATTATTTCTAATGTATATGGAATATGTGTCATTAATTAATAGTCTTTTAACTTAGTTTCTTGGTGAAGAAGTAACCTAAAAATTGGTGATGGAGAAGAAGAAAAATATTGTAATTGTTTACATCTATTATACCATAATACAATATGAATATGGTGAATAAATATACTATCGAGACTCATTATATAATTTGAATTATTTCCAATGTATATGGAATATGTGTTATTAATTAATAGTCTTTTAACTTAGTTTCTTAGTGATGAAGTAACCTAAAATTTGGTGATGGAGAAGAAGAAAATATTGAAATTGTCTACATCTATGATACTATAATACAATATGAATATGGTGAATAAACATACTATCCGGCCTGATTATATAATTTGAATTATTACCAATGTATATGAAATATGTGTCATTAATTAATAGTCTTTTAACTTAGTTTCTTGGTGAAGAAGTAACCTAAAAATTGGTGATGGAGAAGAAGAAAAATATTGAAATTGTTTAAATCTATTATACCATAATACAATATGAATATGGTGAATAAATATACTATAGACACTCATAATATAATTTGAATTATTTCCAATGTATATGGAATATGTGTCATTAATTAATAGTCTTTTAACTTAGTTTCTTATTGATGATGTAACCTAAAATTTGGTGATGGAGAAGAAGAAAAATATTGAAATTGTTTACAGTTATGATACCATAATATAATATGAATATGGTGAATAAATATACTATCGAGACTCATTATATAATTTGAATTATTTCTAATGTATATGGAATATGTGTCATTAATTAATAGTCTTTTAACTTAGTTTATTGGTGAAGAAGTAACCTAAAAATTGGTGATGGAGAAGAAGAAAAATATTGAAATTGTTTACATCTATTATACCATAATACAATATGAATATGGTGAATAAATATACTATAGACACTCATAATATAATTTGAATTATTTCCAATGTATATGGAATATGTGTCATTAATTAATAGTCTTTTAACTTAGTTTCTTATTGATGAAGTAACCTAAAATTTGGTGATGGAGAAGAAGAAAAATATTGAAATTGTCTACATCTATGATACTATAATACAATATGAATATGGTGAATAAACATACTATCTGGCCTGATTATATAATTTGAATTATTACCAATGTATATGAAATATGTGTCATTAATTAATAGTCTTTTAACTTAGTTTCTTAGTGAAGAATTAACCTAAAAATTGGTGATGGAGAAGAAGAAAAATATTGAAATTGTTTACATCTATGATACCATAATATAATATGAATATGGTGAATAAATATACTATCGAGACTCATTATATAATTTGAATTATTTCTAATGTATATGGAATATGTGTCATTAATTAATAGTCTTTTAACTTAGTTTCTTGGTGAAGAAGTAACCTAAAAATTGGTGCTGGAGAAGAAGAAAAATATTGAAATTGTTTACATCTATTATACCATAATACAATATGAATATGGTGAATAAATATACTATAGACACTCATAATATAATTTGAATTATTTCCAATGTATATGGAATATGTGTCATTAATTAATAGTCTTTTAACTTAGTTTCTTATTGATGAAGTAACCTAAAATTTGGTGATGGAGAAGAAGAAAAATATTGAAATTGTCTACATCTATGATACTATAATACAATATGAATATGGTGAATAAACATACTATCCGGCCTGATTATATAATTTGAATTATTACCAATGTATATGAAATATGTGTCATTAATTAATAGTCTTTTAACTTAGTTTCTTGGTGAAGAAGTAACCTAAAAATTGGTGATGGAGAAGAAGAAAAATATTGAAATTGTTTACATCTATGATACCATAATATAATATGAATATGGTGAATAAATATACTATAGATACTCATAATATAATTTGAATTATTTCCAATGTATATGGAATATGTGTCATTAATTAATAGTCTTTTAACTTAGTTTCTTTTTGATGAAGTAACCTAAAATTTGGTGATGGAGAAGAAGAAAAATATTGAAATTGTTTACATCTACTATACCATAATACAATATAAATATGGTGAATAAATATACTATCGAGACTCATTATATAATTTGAATTATTTCTAATGTATATGGAATATGTGTCATTAATTAATAGTCTTTTAACTTAGTTTCTTGGTGAAGAAGTAACCTAAAAATTGGTGATGGAGAAGAAGAAAAATATTGAAATTGTTTACATCTATTATACCATAATACAATATGAATATGGTGAATAAATATACTATAGACACTCATAATATAATTTGAATTATTTCCAATGTATATGGAATATGTGTCATTAATTAATAGTCGTTTAACTTAGTTTCTTAGTGATGAAGTAACCTAAAATTTGGTGATGGAGAAGAAGAAAAATATTGAAATTGTTTACATCTACTATACCATAATACAATATAAATATGGTGAATAAATATACTATCGAGACTCATTATATAATTTGAATTATTACCAATATATATGGAATATTTGTCATTAATTAATAGTGTTTTAACTTTGTTTCTTAGTGATGAAGTAACCTAAAATTTGGTGATGGAGAAGAAGAAAAATATTGAAATTGTTTACAGTTATGATACCATAATATAATATGAATATGGTGAATAAATATACTATCGAGACTCATTATATAATTTGAATTATTTCTAATGTATATGGAATATGTGTCATTAATTAATAGTCTTTTAACTTAGTTTCTTGGTGAAGAAGTAACCTAAAAATTGGTGATGGAGAAGAAGAAAAATGTTGAAATTGTTTACATCTATTATACCATAATACAATATGAATATGGTGAATAAATATACTATAGACACTCATAATATAATTTGAATTATTTCCAATGTATATGGAATATGTGTCATTAATTAATAGTCTTTTAACTTAGTTTCTTATTGATGAAGTAACCTAAATTTTGGTGATGGAGAAGAAGAAAAATATTGAAATTGTTTACATCTACTATACCATAATACAATATAAATATGGTGAATAAATATACTATCGAGACTCATTTTATAATTTGAATTATTTCCAATATATATGGAATATTTGTCATTAATTATAGTGTTTTAACTTAGTTTCTTAGTGATGAGGTAACCTAAAATTTGGTGATGGAGAAGAAGAAAAATATTGAAATTGTTTACAGTTATGATACCATAATATAATATGAATATGGTGAATAAATATACTATCGAGACTCATTATATAATTTGAATTATTTCTAATGTATATGGAATATGTGTCATTAATTAATAGTCTTTTAACTTAGTTTCTTGGTGAAGAAGTAACCTAAAAATTGGTGATGGAGAAGAAGAAAAATATTGAAATTGTTTACATCTATTATACCATAATACAATATGAATATGGTGAATAAATATACTATAGACACTCATAATATAATTTGAATTATTTCCAATGTATATGGAATATGTGTCATTAATTAATAGTCTTTTAACTTAGTTTCTTAGTGATGAAGTAACCTAAAATTTGGTGATGGAGAAGAAGAAAAATATTGTAATTGTTTACAGCTATTATACCATAATACAATATGAATATGGTGAATAAATATACTATCGAGACTCATTATATAATTTGAATTATTTCCAATGTATATGGAATATGTGTTATTAATTAATAGTCTTTTAACTTAGTTTCTTAGTGATGAAGTAACCTAAAATTTGGTGATGGAGAAGAAGAAAAATATTGAAATTGTTTACATCTACAATACCATAATACAATATGAATATGGTGAATAAATACACTATCGAGACTCATTATATAATTTGAATTATTTCCAAAATATATGGAATATTTGTCATTAATTAATCAAGTTTTAACTTAGTTTCTTAGTGATGAAGTAACCTAAAATTTGGTGATAGAGAAGAAGAAAAATATTGAAATTGTTTACATTTATGATACCATAATACAATATGAATATGGTGAATAAATATACTATCGAGACTCATTATATAATTTGAATTGCTTCTAATGTATATGGAATATGTTTTATTAATTAATAGTCTTTTAACTTAGTTTCTTGGTGAAGAAGTAAGCTAAAAATTGGTGATGGAGAAGAAGAAAAATATCGAAATTGTTTACATCTATTATACCATATTACAATATGAATATGGTAAATAACTATACTATCAAGACTCATTATATAATTTGAATTATTTCCAATGTATATTGAATATGTGTCATTAATTAATAGTCTTTTAACTAAGTTTCTTAGTGGTGAAGTAACCTAAAATTTGGTGATGGAGAAGAAGAAAAATATTGAAATTGTTTACATCTATTATACCATAATACAATATGAATATGGTGAATAAATATACTATCGAGACTCATTATATAATTAGAATTATTTCCAATATATATGGAATATTTGTCATTAATTAATAGTGTTTTAACTTAGTTTCTTAGTGATGAAGTAACCTAAAATTTGGTGATGGAGAACAAGAAAAATATTGAAATTGTTTACATTTATGATACCATAATACAATATGAATATGGTGAATAAATATATTATCGAGACTCATTATATAATTTTAATTATTTCCAATGTATATGGAATATGTGTCATTAATTAATAGTCTTTTAACTTTGTTTCTTAGTGATGAAGTAAACTAAAATTTGGTGATGGAGAAGAAGAAAATACTGAAATTGTTTACATCTATTATACTGTAATACAATATGAATATGGTGAATAAATATACTATCGAGACTCATTATATAATTTGAATTATTACCAATATATATGGAATATTTGTCATTAATTAATAGTGTTTTAACTTAGTTTCTTAGTGATGAAGTAACCTAAAATTTGGTGATGGAGAAGAAGAAAAATATTGAAATTGTTTACAGTTATGATACCATAATATAATATGAATATGGTGAATAAATATACTATCGAGACTCATTATATAATTTGAATTATTTCTAATGTATATGGAATATGTGTCATTAATTAATAGTCTTTTAACTTAGTTTCTTGGTGAAGAAGTAACCTAAAAATTGGTGATGGAGAAGAAGAAAAATATTGAAATTGTTTACATCTATTATACCATAATACAATATGAATATGGTGAATAAATATACTATAGACACTCATAATATAATTTGAATTATTTCCAATGTATATGGAATATGTGTCATTAATTAATAGTCTTTTAACTTAGTTTCTTAGTGATGAAGTAACCTAAAATTTGGTGATGGAGAAGAAGAAAAATATTGTAATTGTTTACAGCTATTATACCATAATACAATATGAATATGGTGAATAAATATACTATCGAGACTCATTATATAATTTGAATTATTTCCAATGTATATGGAATATGTGTTATTAATTAATAGTCTTTTAACTTAGTTTCTTAGTGATGAAGTAACCTAAAATTTTGTGATGGAGAAGAAGAAAAATATTGAAATTGTTTACATCTACTATACCATAATACAATATGAATATGGTGAATAAATACACTATCGAGACTCATTATATAATTTGAATTATTTCCAAAATATATGGAATATTTGTCATTAATTAATCAAGTTTTAACTTAGTTTCTTAGTGATGAAGTAACCTAAAATTTGGTGATAGAGAAGAAGAAAAATATTGAAATTGTTTACATTTATGATACCATAATACAATATGAATATGGTGAATAAATATACTATCGAGACTCATTATATAATTTGAATTGCTTCTAATGTATATGGAATATGTTTTATTAATTAATAGTCTTTTAACTTAGTTTCTTGGTGAAGAAGTAAGCTAAAAATTGGTGATGGAGAAGAAGAAAAATATCGAAATTGTTTACATCTATTATACCATATTACAATATGAATATGGTAAATAACTATACTATCAAGACTCATTATATAATTTGAATTATTTCCAATGTATATTGAATATGTGTCATTAATTAATAGTCTTTTAACTAAGTTTCTTAGTGGTGAAGTAACCTAAAATTTGGTGATGGAGAAGAAGAAAAATATTGAAATTGTTTACATCTATTATACCATAATACAATATGAATATGGTGAATAAATATACTATCGAGACTCATTATATAATTTGAATTATTTCCAATATATATGGAATATTTGTCATTAATTAATAGTGTTTTAACTTAGTTTCTTAGTGATGAAGTAACCTAAAATTTGGTGATGGAGAACAAGAAAAATATTGAAATTGTTTACATTTATGATACCATAATACAATATGAATATGGTGAATAAATATATTATCGAGACTCATTATATAATTTTAATTATTTCCAATGTATATGGAATATGTGTCATTAATTAATAGTCTTTTAACTTTGTTTCTTAGTGATGAAGTAAACTAAAATTTGGTGATGGAGAAGAAGAAAATACTGAAATTGTTTACATCTATTATACTGTAATACAATATGAATATGGTGAATAAATATACTATCGAGACTCAATATATAATTTGAATTATTTCTAATGTATATGGAATATGTGTCATTAATTAATAGTCTTTTAACTTAGTTTTTTAGTGATGAAGTAACATAAAATTTAGTGATGAAAAAGAAAAAAAAATGTTTCAATTGTTTACATCTATTATACCATAATACAATATGAATATGGTGAATAAACATACTTTCGGGCTTCATTATATAATTTGAATTATTACCAATGTATATGAAATATTTGTCATTAATTAATAGTCTTTTAACTTAGTTTCTTAGTGATGAAGTAACCTAAATTTTTGTGATGGAGAAGAAGAAAAATATTGAAATTGTCTACATTTATGATACTATAATACAATATGAATATGGTGAATAAACATACTATCCGGCCTCATTATATAATTTGAATTATTACCAATGTATATGAATTATGTGTCCTTAATTAATAGTCTTTTAACTTAGTTTCTTAGTGATGAAGTAACCTAAAATTTGGTGATGGAGAAGAAGAAAAATATTGAAATTGTTTACATCTACTATACCATAATACAATATGAATATGGTGAAAAAATATACTATCGAGACTCATTATATAATTTGAATTATTTCCAATATATATGGAATATTTGTCATTAATTAATAGTGTTTTAACTTAGTTTCTTAGTGATGAAGTAACCTAAAATTTGGTGATGGAGAAGAAGAAAAATATTGAAATTGTTTACAGTTATGATACCATAATATAATATGAATATGGTGAATAAATATACTATCGAGACTCATTATATAATTTGAATTATTTCTAATGTATATGGAATATGTGTCATTAATTAATAGTCTTTTAACTTAGTTTCTTGGTGAAGAATTAACCTAAAAATTGGTGATGGAGAAGAAGAAAAATATTGTAATTGTTTACATCTATTATACCATAATACAATATGAATATGGTGAATAAATATACTATCGAGACTCATTATATAATTTGAATTATTTCCAATGTATATGGAATATGTGTTATTTATTAAAGTCTTTTAACTTAGTTTCTTAGTGATAAAGTAACCTAAAATTTGGTGATGGAGAAGAAGAAAAATATTGAAATTGTTTACATCTACTATACCATAATACAATATGAATATGGTGAATAAATACACTATCGAGACTCATTAATATATGGAATATTTGTCATTAATTAATCATGTTTTAACTTAGTTTCTTAGTGATGAAGTAACCTAAAATTTGGTGATGGAGAAGAAGAAAAATATTGAAATTGTTTACATTTATGATACCATAATACAATATGAATATGGTGAATAAATATACTATCGAGACTCATTATATAATTTGAATTATTTCTAATGTATATGGAATATGTTTTATTAATTAATAGTCTTTTAACTTAGTTTCTTGGTGAAGAAGTAAGCTAAAAATTGGTGATGGAGAAGAAGAAAAATATCGAAATTGTTTACATCTATTATACCATAATACAATATGAATATGGTAAATAAGTATACTATCAAGACTCATTATATAATTTGAATTATTTCCAATGTATATTGAATATGTGTCATTAATTAATAGTCTTTTAACTAAGTTTCTTAGTGGTGAAGTAACCTAAAATTTGGTGATGGAGAAGAAGAAAAATATTGAAATTGTTTACATCTATTATACCATAATACAATATGAATATGGTGAATAAATATACTATCGAGACTCATTATATAATTTGAATTATTTCCAATATATATGGAATATTTGTCATTAATTAATAGTGTTTTAACTTAGTTTCTTAGTGATGAAGTAACCTAAAATTTGGTGATGGAGAAGAAGAAAAATATTGAAATTGTTTACATTTATGATACCATAATACAATATGAATATGGTGAATAAATATATTATCGAGACTCATTATATAATTTTAATTATTTCTAATGTATATGGAATATGTGTCATTAATTAATAGTCTTTTAACTTTGTTTCTTAGTGATGAAGTAAACTAAAATTTGGTGATGGAGAAGAAGAAAATACTGAAATTGTTTACATCTATTATACTGTAATACAATATGAATATGGTGAATAAATATACTATCGAGACTCAATATATAATTTGAATTATTTCTAATGTATATGGAATATGTGTCATTAATTAATAGTCTTTTAACTTAGTTTTTTAGTGATGAAGTAACATAAAATTTAGTAATGAAAAAGAAAAAAAAATGTTTAAATTGTTTACATCTATTATACCATAATACAATATGAATATGGTGAATAAACAAACTTTCGGGCTTCATTATATAATTTGAATTATTACCAATGTATATGAAATATTTGTCATTAATTAATAGTCTTTTAACTTAGTTTGTTAGTGATGAATTAACCTAAAATTTGGTGATGGAGAAGAAGAAAAATATTGAAATTGTTTACATTTATGATACCATAATACAATATGAATATGGTGAATAAATATACTATCGAGACTCATTATATAATTTGAATTATTTCTAATGTATATGGAATATGTGTCATTAATTAATAGTCTTTTAACTTAGTTTCTTGGTGAAGAATTAACTTAAAATTTGGTGACGGAGAAGAAGAAAAATATTGAAATTGTTTACATCTACTATATCATAATACAATATGAATATGGTGAATAAATACACTATCAAGACTCATTATATAATTTGAATTATTTCCAAAATATATGGAATATTTATCATTAATTAATAGTGTTTTAACTTAGTTTCTTAGTGATGAAGTAACCTAAAATTTGGTGATGGAGAAGAAGAAAAATATTGAAATTGTTTACATTTATGATACCATAATACAATATGAATATGGTGAATAAATATACTATCGAGACTCATTAGATAATTTGAATTATTTCAAATGTATATGGAATATGTGTCATTAATTAATAGTCTTTTAACTTAGTTTCTTAGTGATGAAGTAAACTAAAATTTGGTGATGGAGAAGAGGAAAAATATTGAAATTGTTTACATCTATTACACTGTAATACAATATGAATATGGTGAATAAATATACTATTGAGACTCATTATATAATTTGAATTATTTCTAATGTATATGGAATATGTGTCATTAATTAATAGTCTTTTAACTTAGTTTCTTGGTGAAGAAGTAACCTAAAAATTGGTGATGGAGAAGAAGAAAAATATTGAAATTGTTTACATCTATTATACCATAATACAATATGAATACGGTGAATAAATATACTATAGACACTCATAATATAATTTGAATTATTTCCAATGTATATGGAATATGTGTCATTAATTAATAGTCTTTTAACTTAGTTTCTTAGTGATGAAGTAACCTAAAATTTGGTGATGGAGAAGAAGAAAAATATTGAAATTGTTTACATCTACTATACCATAATACAATATAAATATGGTGAATAAATATACTATCGAGACTCATTATATAATTTGAATTATTTTCCAATATATATGGAATATTTGTCATTAATTAATAGTGTTTTAACTTAGTTTCTTAGTGATGAAGTAACCTAAAATTTGGTGATGGAGAAGAAGAAAAAATATTGAAATTGTTTACAGTTATGATACCATAATATAATATGAATATGATGAATAAATATACTATCGAGACTCATTATATAATTAGAATTATTTATAATGTATATGGAATATGTGTCATTAATTAATATTCTTTTAACTTAGTTTCTTGGTGAAGAAGTAACCTAAAAATTGGTGATGGAGAAGAAGAAAAATATTGAAATTGTTTACATCTATTATACCATAATACAATATGAATATGGTGAATAAATATACTATCGAGACTCATTATATAATTTGAATTATTTCCAATGTATATGGAATATGTGTTACTAATTAATAGTCTTTTAACTTAGTTTCTTAGTGATGAAGTAACCTAAAATTTGGTGATGGAGAAGAAGAAAAATATTGAAATTGTTTACATCTACTATACCATAATACAATATGAATATGGTGAATAAATACACTATCGAGACTCATTATATAATTTGAATTATTTCCAAAATATATGGAATATTTTTCATTAATTAATCATGTTTTAACTTAGTTTCTTAGTGATGAAGTAACCTAAAATTTGTAGATTGAGAAGAAGAAAAATATTGAAATTGTTTACATTTATGATACCATAATACAATATGAATATGGTGAATAAATATACTATCGAGACTCATTATATAATTTGAATTATTTCTAATGTATATGGAATATGTGTCATTAATTAATAGTCTTTTAACTTAGTTTCTTGGTGAAGAAGTAACCTAAAAATTGGTGATGGAGAAGAAGAAAAATATCGAAATTGTTTACATCTATTATACCATAATACAATATTAATATGGTAAATAAGTATACTATCAAGACTCATTATATAATTTGAATTATTTCCAATGTATATGGAATATATGTCATTAATTAATAGTCTTTTAACTTAGTTTCTTAGTGGTGAAGTAACCTAAAATTTGGTGATGGAGAAGAAGAAAAATATTGAAATTGTTTACATCTATTATACCATAATACAATATGAATATGGTGAATAAATATACTATCGAGACTCATTATATAATTTGAATTATTTCCAATATATATGGAATATCTGTCATTAATTATTAGTGTTTTAACTTAGTTTTTAGTGATGAAGTAACCTAAAATTTGGTGATGGAGAAGAAGAAAAAATATTGAAATTGTTTACATTTATGATACCATAATACAATAAGAATATGGTGAATAAATATACTATCCAGACTCATTATATAATTTGAATTATTTCTAATGTATATGGAATATGTGTCATTAATTAATAGTCTTTTAACTTAGTTTCTTGGTGAAGAAGTAACCTAAAAATTGGTGATGGAGAAGAAGAAAAATATTGAAATTGTTTACATCTATTATACCATAATACAATATGAATATGGTGGATAAATATACTATAGACACTCATAATATAATTTGAATTATTTCTAATGTATATGGAATATGTGTCATTAATTAATAGTCTTTTAACTTAGTTTCTTAGTGATTAAGTAACCTAAAATTTGGTGATGGAGAAGAAGAAAAATATTGAAATTGTTCACAGTTATGATACCATAATATAATATGAATATCGTGAATAAATATACTATCGAGACTCATTATATAATTTGAATTATTTCTAATGTATATGGAATATGTGTCATTAATTAATATTCTTTTAACTTAGTTTCTTGGTGAAGAAGTAACCTAAAAATTGGTGATGGAGAAGAAGAAAAATATTGAAATTGTTTACATCTATTATACCATAATACAATATGAATATGGTGAATAAATATACTATTGAGACTCATTATATAATTTGAATTATTTCCAATGTATATGGAATTTGTGTGATTAATTAATAGTCTTTTAACTTAGTTTCTTAGTGATGAAGTAACCTAAAATTTGGTGATGGAGAAGAAGAAAAATATTGAAATTGTTTACATCTACTATACCATAATACAATATGAATATGGTGAATAAATACACTATCGAGACTCATTATATAATTTGAATTATTTCCAAAATATATGGAAAATTTGTCATTAATTAATCATGTTTTAACTTAGTTTCTTAGTGATGAAGTAAACCTAAAATTTGGTGATGGAGAAGAATAAAAATAATGAAATTGTTTACATTTATGATACCATAATACAATATGAATATGGTGAATAAATATACTATCGAGAATCAATATATAATTTGAATTATTTCTAATGTATATGGAATATGTGTCATTAATTAATAGTCTTTTAACTTAGTTTTTTAGTGATGAAGTAACATAAAATTTAGTGATGAAAAGAAAAAAAATGTTTAAATTGTTTACATCTATTATACCATAATACAATATGAATATGGTGAATAAACAAACTTTCGGGCTTCATTATATAATTTGAATTATTACCAATGTATATGAAATATTTGTCATTAATTAATAGTCTTTTAACTTAGTTTGTTAGTGATGAATTAACCTAAAATTTGGTGATGGAGAAGAAGAAAAATATTGAAATTGTTTACATTTATGATACCATAATACAATATGAATATGGTGAATAAATATACTATCGAGACTCATTATATAATTTGAATTATTTCTAATGTATATGGAATATGTGTCATTAATTAATAGTCTTTTAACTTAGTTTCTTGGTGAAGAATTAACCTAAAATTTGGTGACGGAGAAGAAGAAAAATATTGAAATTGTTTACATCTACTATATCATAATACAATATGAATATGGTGAATAAATACACTATCAAGACTCATTATATAATTTGAATTATTTCCAAAATATATGGAATATTTATCATTAATTAATAGTGTTTTAACTTAGTTTCTTAGTGATGAAGTAACCTAAAATTTGGTGATGGAGAAGAAGAAAAATATTGAAATTGTTTACATTTATGATACCATAATACAATATGAATAAGGTGAATAAATATACTATCGAGACTCATTAGATAATTTGAATTATTTCAAATGTATGTGGAATATGTGTCATTAATTAATAGTCTTTTAACTTAGTTTCTTAGTGATGAAGTAAACTAAAATTTGGTGATGGAGAAGAGGAAAAATATTGAAATTGTTTACATCTATTACACTGTAATATAATATGAATATGGTGAATAAATATACTATTGAGACTCATTATATAATTTGAATTATTTCTAATGTATATGGAATATGTGTCATTAATTAATAGTCTTTTAACTTAGTTTCTTGGTGAAGAAGTAACCTAAAAATTGGTGATGGAGAAGAAGAAAAATATTGAAATTGTTTACATCTATTATACCATAATACAATATGAATACGGTGAATAAATATACTATAGACACTCATAATATAATTTGAATTATTTCCAATGTATATGGAATATGTGTCATTAATTAATAGTCTTTTAACTTAGTTTCTTAGTGATGAAGTAACCTAAAATTTGGTGATGGAGAAGAAGAAAAATATTGAAATTGTTTACATCTACTATACCATAATACAATATAAATATGGTGAATAAATATACTATCGAGACTCATTATATAATTTGAATTATTTTCCAATATATATGGAATATTTGTCATTAATTAATAGTGTTTTAACTTAGTTTCTTAGTGATGAAGTAACCTAAAATTTGGTGATGGAGAAGAAGAAAAATATTGAAATTGTTTACAGTTATGATACCATAATATAATATGAATATGATGAATAAATATACTATCGAGACTCATTATATAATTAGAATTATTTCTAATGTATATGGAATATGTGTCATTAATTAATATTCTTTTAACTTAGTTTCTTGGTGAAGAAGTAACCTAAAAATTGGTGATGGAGAAGAAGAAAAATATTGAAATTGTTTACATCTATTATACCATAATACAATATGAATATGGTGAATAAATATACTATCGAGACTCATTATATAATTTGAATTATTTCCAATGTATATGGAATATGTGTTACTAATTAATAGTCTTTTAACTTAGTTTCTTAGTGATGAAGTAACCTAAAATTTGGTGATGGAGAAGAAGAAAAATATTGAAATTGTTTACATCTACTATACCATAATACAATATGAATATGGTGAATAAATACACTATCGAGACTCATTATATAATTTGAATTATTTCCAAAATATATGGAATATTTTTCATTAATTAATCATGTTTTAACTTAGTTTCTTAGTGATGAAGTAACCTAAAATTTGTAGATTGAGAAGAAGAAAAATATTGAAATTGTTTACATTTATGATACCATAATACAATATGAATATGGTGAATAAATATACTATCGAGACTCATTATATAATTTGAATTATTTCTAATGTATATGGAATATGTGTCATTAATTAATAGTCTTTTAACTTAGTTTCTTGGTGAAGAAGTAACCTAAAAATTGGTGATGGAGAAGAAGAAAAATATCGAAATTGTTTACATCTATTATACCATAATACAATATTAATATGGTAAATAAGTATACTATCAAGACTCATTATATAATTTGAATTATTTCCAATGTATATGGAATATATGTCATTAATTAATAGTCTTTTAACTTAGTTTCTTAGTGGTGAAGTAACCTAAAATTTGGTGATGGAGAAGAAGAAAAATATTGAAATTGTTTACATCTATTATACCATAATACAATATGAATATGGTGAATAAATATACTATCGAGACTCATTATATAATTTGAATTATTTCCAATATATATGGAATATTTGTCATTAATTATTAGTGTTTTAACTTAGTTTTTAGTGATGAAGTAACCTAAAATTTGGTGATGGAGAAGAAGAAAAATATTGAAATTGTTTACATTTATGATACCATAATACAATAAGAATATGGTGAATAAATATACTATCCAGACTCATTATATAATTTGAATTATTTCTAATGTATATGGAATATGTGTCATTAATTAATAGTCTTTTAACTTAGTTTCTTGGTGAAGAAGTAACCTAAAAATTGGTGATGGAGAAGAAGAAAAATATTGAAATAGTTTACATCTATTATACCATAATACAATATGAATATGGTGAATAAATATACTATAGACACTCATAATATAATTTGAATTATTTCTAATGTATATGGAATATGTGTCATTAATTAATAGTCTTTTAACTTAGTTTCTTAGTGATTAAGTAACCTAAAATTTGGTGATGGAGAAGAAGAAAAATATTGAAATTGTTCACAGTTATGATACCATAATATAATATGAATATTGTGAATAAATATACTATCGAGACTCATTATATAATTTGAATTATTTCTAATGTATATGGAATATGTGTCATTAATTAATATTCTTTTAACTTAGTTTCTTGGTGAAGAAGTAACCTAAAAATTGGTGATGGAGAAGAAGAAAAATATTGAAATTGTTTACATCTATTATACCATAATACAATATGAATATGGTGAATAAATATACTATTGAGACTCATTATATAATTTGAATTATTTCCAATGTATATGGAATTTGTGTGATTAATTAATAGTCTTTTAACTTAGTTTCTTAGTGATGAAGTAACCTAAAATTTGGTGATGGAGAAGAAGAAAAATATTGAAATTGTTTACATCTACTATACCATAATACAATATGAATATGGTGAATAAATACACTATCGAGACTCATTATATAATTTGAATTATTTCCAAAATATATGGAAAATTTGTCATTAATTAATCATGTTTTAACTTAGTTTCTTAGTGATGAAGTAACCTAAAATTTGGTGATGGAGAAGAATAAAAATATTGAAATTGTTTACATTTATGATACCATAATACAATATGAATATGGTGAATAAATATACTATCGAGACTCATTATATAATTTGAATTATTTCTAATGTATATGGAATATGTGTCATTAATTAATAGTCTTTTAACTTAGTTTCTTGGTGAAGAAGTAACCTAAAAATTGGTGATGGAGAAAAAGAAAAATATCGAAATTGTTTACATCTATTATACCATAATACAATATGAATATGGTAAAAAAGTATACTATCAAGACTCATTATATAATTTGAATTATTTCCAATGTATATGGAATATGTGTCATTAATTAATAGTCTTTTAACTTAGTTTCTTAATGGTGAAGTAACCTAAAATTTGGTGATGGAGAAGAAGAAAAATATTGAAATTGTTTACATCTATTATACCATAATACAATATGAATATGGTGAATAAATATACTATCGAGACTCATTATATAATTTGAATTATTTCCAATATATATGGAATATTTGTCATTAATTAATAGTGTTTTAACTTAGTTTCTTAGTGATAAAGTAACCTAAAATTTGGTGATGGAGAAGAAGAAAAATATTGAAATTGTTTACATTTATGATACCATAATACAATATGAATATGGTGAATAAATATACTATCGAGACTCATTATATAATTTTAATTATTTCCAATGTATATGTAATATGTGTCATTAATTAATAGTCTTTTAACTTTGTTTCTTAGTGATGAAGTAAACTAAAATTTGGTGATGAAGAAGAAGAAAATACTGAAATTGTTTACATCTATTATACTGTAATACAATATGAATATGGTGAATAAATATACTATCGAGACTCAATATATAATTTGAATTATTTCTAATGTATATGGAATATGTGTCATTAATTAATAGTCTTTTAACTTTGTTTTTTAGTGATGAAGTAACATAAAAGTTTGTGATGAAAAAGAAAAAAAAAATGTTTAAATTGTTTTCATCTATTATACCATAATCCAATATGAATATGGTGAATAAACATACTTTCGGGCTTCATTATATAATTTGTATTATTACCAATGTATATGAAATATTTTTCATTAATTAATAGTGTTTTAACTTAGTTTCTTAGTGATGAAGTAACCTAAAATTTGGTGATGGAGAAGAAAAAAAAAATTGAAATTGTTTACATTTATGATACCATAATACAATATGAATATGGTGAATAAATATACTATCGAGACTCATTATATAATTTGAATTATTTCTAATGTATATGGAATATGTGTCATTAATTAATAGTCTTTTAACTTAGTTTCTTGGTGAAGAAGTAACCTAAAAATTGGTGATGGAGAAAAAGAAAAATATCGAAATTGTTTACATCTATTATACCATAATACAATATGAATATGGTAAATAAGTATACTATCAAGACTCATTATATAATTTGAATTATTTCCAATGTATATGGAATATGTGTCATTAATTAATAGTCTTTTAACTTAGTTTCTTAATGGTGAAGTAACCTAAAATTTGGTGATGGAGAAGAAGAAAAATATTGAAATTGTTTACATCTATTATACCATAATACAATATGAATATGGTAAATAAATATACTATCGAGACTCATTATATAATTTGAATTATTTCCAATATATATGGAATATTTGTCATTAATTAATAGTGTTTTAACTTAGTTTCTTAGTGATGAAGTAACCTAAAATTTGGTGATGGAGAAGAAGAAAAATATTGAAATTGTTTACATTTATGATACCATAATACAATATGAATATGGTGAATAAATATACTATCGAGACTCATTATATAATTTTAATTATTTCCAATGTATATGGAATATGTGTCATTAATTAATAGTGTTTTAACTTAGTTTCTTAGTGATGAAGTAAACTAAAATTTGGTGATGAAGAAGAAGAAAATACTGAAATTGTTTACCTCTATTATACTGTAATACAATATGAATATGGTGAATAACTATACTATCGAGACTCAATATATAATTTGAATTATTTCTAATTTATATGGAATATGTGTCATTAATTAATAGTCTTTTAACTTTGTTTCTTAGTGATGAAGTAAACTAAAATTTGGTGATGGAGAAGAAGAAAATACTGAAATTGTTTACATCTATTATACTGTAATACAATATGAATATGGTGAATAAATATACTATCAAGACTCAATATATGGAATATGTGTCATTAATTAATAGTCTTTTAACTTAGTTTTTTAGTGATGAAGTAACATAAAATTTAGTGATGAAAAAGAAAAA
>CATIWC010003921.1:0-35304 GCA_948472305.1 Vicia faba | reverse complement strand
AAGCATCTAACAGTTACCTACTTTACTCGAAAGGGTCGTTATTTTCCTCTTTTCCTTTAGACAATGTTATCCTACTATTAGTGAGTAGGTAGCCCTATCGTTGGATGTATGAGAGACATTCGAAGGGACGTTTTATAATCATTGAGGCAACTGGGGAAAGAAATCTTAGTAACTATCCTAGGGTTTTAAGATCATTTTTACCGAGGCAACGTCAAGAGGGTCATCTAGGGACTTATGATCTTTTAAACCGGAGGGTAGCCACTAAAATCTCTCACGTTTCGAGAGTTGTGACTGTTTTCCGAAGGCAACCAAAGTGGGAATACCCTAGAGGTGTGCATGTGCGAGTGTGTTGTGTTCAGTTATTTTTGTCTTGAGTTAAGTTTGCTAGCGTTTGATTATTACGCTCTTGTCATGCAATTATATTACCATACATCTAAGCAGTTAATATATGTACAGAAAATATAAAGTGTGGAAATTAAATCCTACGCTATTACATGGATTTGGGGAGGGGGATTATTACAAGTCCAAAACTTGGGGGGGGGGGGGGGGGGGGGGGGGGGGGGGGGGGGGGGAATAAAGAGAGCAGTGAAGTAAAGAGTTCTAATTAATTCTATTACATCCCAGTAGGTAGTTACAGAAAATATGAAAAATTTGATAGATAAAAATGCGCATGAATTAAAATGACGACTAATCCTAAACCCATTCTAAGTTAAAAAGAGAACTCTTTTTGTTGTTTTCTTTATTAAACTAAATTAATTCTAATTATTAGATTAAAATAAAACTAAAAGAAAATTATTCAATTATAAAAATTAATTCTAATACGACCTAATATTTTTGGAATTTGTTTGAGAAATAGAACTAAAATTGATTAAAATCTTAAGTCTATTGATTTTAAATTAAACAAAACGTTAAAGTAATTAATTTATTTATAAAATTAGCTTAATTAATAAAAATACTAACCTAATGTTTTTGTGATTTTATTTATTTTATACTAATTAAACAAATTAAAGAAAATTCAGAAAAGAAATAAAAGATAAAAATAAAAAAAGAAAAAAGAAAAAAAGAAGGAAAAAAATGGGCCTGAGTAGTAAAAACAAAAGCTGCGGGGGTGTGAAAAAAAATGCTAGGCCCCAAGTTGTTGAAGCCAAGTTTTCCCATGAATCCAGTGAGGAATGTCTTTCCATCCAAGGAGGGAGCTGCCTTTCGATCCAATAAGAGGGTGTTTCCTTTGTATCCAACGGGAGATGTTGTTGATAGTGTATGATGGATTTCCTGTGGAGGGTACTGGATCTGCAAGAAAATAAATAGAAAAAAATCATTGCAAGAGGCAGGGATTGAACCCTTGCCTCTGCACACACGCAACACTTTATCCTTCTTGCCTCTAATTTGAATCCTCTAATCTTAGATCCGAGCTTATTTTTGGCTCAAAACAACCTAAACCCAGAAATTCGAAGGAAATCTCAGATTGTGCCCTAGCAATGGCACGATCTCATTATCGTTAAACATGTACTATCAATATCCCTGAACATGAATCAAACGGTTATAAGTATTAATATGCCATGAAAATGTAGTTTTTTTTTTTTGTTTTTTTACAAACCCTTACCAATCGAAGATACGTGGATATGTGGGCTTTGGGCATGGAACTGCTTGTTTAGGGGCTTGAAAGCCTTCCTGGGAGTCTCAGGAGGGGGATAAGATGTTTGGTTTTAAGTGAGGAGGCCTGCAAAGTGGGTTTTGATTTTGGTAGCTTTTATATATTTCTTGATTTTTATGTGGCTCGTTAAGGTGGTTTTTTTCCTGTGTGGGTGCAATGCGTGTGTGTCTAGGGAAAATGTTTTTGTCCCTGGAAATGTGTCTTTAGCTCTATATTTATAGGATTTCAGCGTGTGAACTAAAATGGCAAGAATCAGCCATTAATCATGGCTTTGAAGGCATAATCGAAAGTTTTAAAAAGTTTCCATTTTTTATGATTTTCTACCATTTTGGGTTTTGAATGAACCTGGACAAGTTTCACACCTTGAATTCTTTCGAATGCCCTCAAGCCTTATTCTTCGGTTGGCTCTGAGTTCCAATTCGAATGGCTCAACGCCTCATCATTGTGGCTTCTTCAATTGAGCCACTATTTACCTTAGCTGCTTGATCTGAAAATATCCAACTAGACCAATTGAAATCTTTCTTTTGGCCTGTCGAAGCTTCGTTTTGTTATTTCCTTCGAATGTAATTGTGCAGGTGGCCCTTTGATTCTAACTCCTACCCTTCACTTATTTCTTTGCTTGCCTGCAAGAAATAACTTTGATGCGCATTAGTCCATCTTTGATTGGTGAATACAGTTTGTATTACACCAATTTAAGGGTAACCTAATAGCATCAAAACTTCTTTTCAAACATCACAATTGTTCAGGTGCATGCCAAAATCTCTTAACTGTCTTTCGACCATGCCATGTATGATGATGGCATGTCCTTTGAATCACGAGATTTCCACCTGTCTATTTTGGATAAAATAAAAGCCTTTCGATTCCAAAATATTCTTCTTTGCAAAGTGCCCATTCAAACAACGTGTCAATCGAAAGGTCTTTTCTTGTAGTGCTTCGAATAGCATATATTTCCATGATTCGAAAACAACACCCTTCGATGACTTTACTAGCTCTTCCAATTGAAAACCTTAAAAAAGCCTCCTCACACACTTTCTTTCGATCCATCCTTCCTTGGACATTTTGAATAGCTTATATTTCAGTGGTTCGAAAACAAACCCTTCGAAGCTCCAATCGAAGACTTCAAATTAGCCTCCTCACATTTTCCTTCGAATTAGCCTTCTCTTGATCCTTCAAATTAGTCTGCATACTTCTGTTGAAGCTGCTTCGACCCAAAAGCCCCTTAGGCATATTTTCAGCCTTCGACCCACACTTTGTCATGCATAATTCTTTTCTTTCTTTCAGCTATGCCATTATGCTGAGGCATATAGGGTGCCATGAAAATCATTTGAAGCCCTAGAACTCACACATCTTGGTGAAATTAGTTGAAAGGTCACTGCTTAGGAGGAGAATTTATCTGATTAATTCTTGGTCAACCTTGAGCAATTGGGGACCTTAATGAGCATGCTCTAAATAAAATGGGAGGGAAAATTTTGGGGTACAACACCTCAAAATTTTTAAATTTTAACCTCCTAACAAAAAATTTTTATTTTATTTTCTAATGTATGGCACGCACTCTGAAAATATATAGGCTTTAGGTTGTGTTAGAGAGACTTGGGAAACTTTTGATAAAATTGATACCGTTATGATACCCTAAACCCTCTCATTATGTGATATCAATTTGGGTACCCGTTATGTTGAGACCTTAGGCTCATGTTTTCAAAGTAGCTCTTAAAGTAGTTTATATTAGCAGTCAGCACCATCTTAAACACAAACTACATAGGGGGTCAATGAATATAAGTGAATGATCCTATTTTTAATAAATAAATGATTTAAATGAAATGTAACCTTCAAAGTTAGGTGACCCTCACCCGATCATTTAACCCAGTGGTTGTTAAGCTTGTAAGTATTTAATAATAAACATCTATTGTAGGTTGGTCCAGAGTTCTCTGGTACTGGACTTGGTAGGGTGGGCTACAATCCGATTCCCCACAACTGCAGTTGGGAAAAATGGGGCTGCACCGCTTAAATACCAGAACCCCGTGCTAAATAAAAGAAAAGGATCATAGTCTCTAACCGAATTCCCCTACTATGTGCGTGTACAGATAACATGCTTAATGTGATTGCGCTTGTGTGGTGGTAGAAATGTTTAAGACTAATCCATTGGATTGACTAGACTTGTACAAATCAAAATAGAAATCACCACCGCACTAAATTTATATAAAGTATGCAAAGAGATATGAATCAAAAACCCAGAAAATAGCAAGCACCTTCAATTTGAGATTTCTCTCTCAATTCTCAATGAATTTAAAAATTGTAAGAAGCACTAGAATCAAGAGAAGGAGTAGAACAGGTTAGTGCTTTATTTGAATCTAAATGATGGAGAATTCTACCTTTTCGAAGTTCAAGAAGGAAGCTATGAAACTGGACTTCTGTAGCTTGGATTATGGTTCGTTTTGCTTGGTTTAAGTGCTGGAGAGTTTGTATGATTCTTAAGGAAGATGAATGTGCATAGAATTTTGGAGGAAAAGGCTGGAATCTCATAAACTGATTTCAAAAATTTCAAGCTCGTGTGAGGTTTTGATAGAGTGTTTTTGGCTCTCAAAGATTAAGGAAATGAATGGGGGATGAACCTCTATTTATAGGAAATCAAATGAAATGTTCAAGCGTGTGAAATGATGAAGTTTGGAGGGAAATCGTGTGAACTTGATGCACAAGCAAAGTGTGATCTGATTTCCATCAAAACTCATCCAATCCATGTGTTTTAAGGCTCTAATCCACTTTGGCAACTTGGTTAAACATGTTTAGATCACAAACACGTGCTAATTTGATGTTTGGAGGCCAAAACATGAATTTCAAATTCTGACTTATGAAGAAACTTTAGTTCTAAGTTACCAAGTTCAATCCAATGGAATTCTCAGCTCAAGGGGTCTTAAGGCATGATTCTTGATGCTTTAGAAAGATGAGGTTACAAGCTTTGCAATGGAAAAAGAATGGAATCAAATGGATGCTTGAGCTGAAAGTTGCATTGAGTCAAAGTTGGGGGAAAAAGGTTGACTTTCCATACTTAGAAATATTTCAAGTTTTTCTTCAAAAGTGACCTAGAATGGTTTGCATCCAAACATGGCCTTCCACTTGGAATTTGATCTTTACCAAAAAATATGGCATTAAATAGACCTCTTGAATGACATTTTGAAACTTGAACCATTTAAAATCTCAAAAATTGAGAGAGCTATGAATTGTTGAAGTTGGCAAAAAATCATGAAATAACCTATAATATTTTGTATCCTTAGGGTATCTTCCATCCATTTTATCACTTTGCATATAAAAAAAGGTAAAATTTCACATCCTCAAGATCATTATGGAAAAAGAGTGGGATCAAGGTGATAAAAATGGACCAAGTTATGATTATTTGAAGTCACAAATAGGAAAATGGGGGTTCATTTGGAGGACTTGTACACTTTCTTGATCATCAAGCTTCTTCCACATGAAAACTCCTTCGAAATTTTAAAGTGATTTGTTAATAACCCTTTAAAGAGAAGGATGTCTTTGGAATCACTCCAAAATACCAAAAGATGAGCAAGATATGCTTCTTTGAAGTTCAAAACCCTAGCTCCTAGATCAAGAAAGATGCCTTGAGGAACTTTGACAATTTTGAACAAACTTCTTGTACCAACACAAATGCTTTGTAAAAATAAGTTGTTGAGGATGAAAATGAGACCTCATAATCACCAAAGCCACTTCCATATCTTGAGAATTAAGAGAAATATGAATTTGTGACCAATGGGAACAAAGCCATGTCCAAGCATGACAACTTCTCCAATCAATACCTTGTACTTTTGAACCAAATTTGATAATCTTGAAATGTGGTGAACAAAAATAACCTTGCCATGCCATTTCCTCCAAAATAAATCCAATGGTGGGGTTTAAACTTCTCAAGATTTATTGACTAGGGCATGGAAATAAACTCATGAACCCATGGAGAAACTTATTGAATCTCATTGCCTTTACCCACATGAGTAACAAGCAAGATAACCCAACATTTCATTTTATTAATTAAAAGAAGAAATCAAGACAAAAATATTCATGATCACAAAAGAACACAAGTGAAGGTGCTTGGTGATTCCACAAAGAGGAAAGCTAAATATAGGGAGGGGAACCAAGAATCCTAATGTGATCTTGTTGTGATGGAATCAACATGGTATGATGAGGGGATCTTAGGGGTAAAAATTGGGGTACAACAGCTGCCCTTATTTAAGTTTCTTCTATCCGAAGATACGAAGGTTGAAAATTTTCGTGTCGACTCGATCGAAGATACTTAAATATAAAACAAATCCTATTTTTGGCCCTAAGATGCCATGCAGTGCTTATGAGCGTGAATGCATATGAATGAAACCAAGGAGATGCAAAACACCACTGGGGATGCAGCAAAGAAAATATCGAAACAAAAGAGAAACCCGACCAGGAAAATAAATCACTGGTGGATCAAAAGACCTGACTTAGAGGATGGTAAAAAGTCAAAGAATACACCAACTTTTACTGAAGGTGACCTGCCAACTTTCGCTGAGAGTAGAAAGAGGAGAGAAATGACAACACCAACATTCACTGAAGGTGATCTACCGACATTTATTGAAGGTAGAAGGAAGAGAAAAGGAATGACAACACCGACGTTCACTGAAGGGGAGCTACCAACGTTCACTGAAGGTAGAAAAAAGATAACAATCACCAACTTTCACTGAAGGTGACCTACCAACTTTCACTGAAGGTAGAAGGAAGATATATCATAGCATCGTCGTTCATTGATGATGAACTACCAACGTTCAATGAAGGTAGAAAAAAGATAACAATCACCAACTTTCAATGAAGGTGGCCTGCCAACTTTCACTGAAGGTAAAGAGAAAATATATCATAGCATCGCCGTTCACTGACGATGAACTACCAACGTCCACTAAAGGTAGCAAGAAGATAACAATAACCAACTTTTACTGAAGGTAACCTACCAACTTTTACTAAAGGTAGAGAGAAAATATATCATAGCATCGTCGTTCACTGATGATGAACTACCAACATTCACTGAAGGTAGCAAAAAGATGACAATCACCAACTTTCACTGAAGGTGACCTACCAAGTTTCACTGAAGGTAGAGAGAAAATATACCATAGCATCGCTGTTCACTGACGATGAACTACCAACATTCACTGAAGGTAGCAAAAAGATAACAATCACCAACTTTCACTGAAGGTGACCTACCAACTTTTACTAGAGGTAGAGAGAAAATATATCATAGCATCGTTGTTCACTGACGATGAACTACCAACATTCACTGAAAGTAAAAAAAAAGATAACAATCACCAACTTTCACTGAAGGTGACCTACCAACTTTCACTGAAGGTAGAGAGAAAATATATCATAGCATCGTCGTTCACTGATGATGAACTAAAAATATTCACTAAAGGTAGCAAAAAGATAACAATCACTAACTTTCACTGAAGGTGACCTACCAACTTTTACTGAAGGTAGAGAGAAAATATATCATAGCATCGCTATTCACTGACGATGAACTACCAACGTTCACTGAAAGTAGAAAAAAGATAATAATCACCAACTTTTACTGAAGGTGACCTACCAACTTTCACTGAAGGTAGAGAGAAAATATATCATAGCATCGTCGTTCACTGATGATGAACTACCAACATTCACTGAAGGTAGCAAAAAGATAACAATCACCATCTTTCACTGAAGGTGACCTACCAACTTTCACTGAAGGTAGAGAGAAAATATAAGTTTCCCCAAAATTCTGGCATTTCACCTAGAATGGGTCTCAACTTCTTCTTTAACCAAAGCATTCTTCCTGGAAAGGGTAATATATAAACTGTCTCAAATAAAGAGACTACCACTTGTAAAGATTTCATAATGAATTGTCTCTGCGATATTGAAAGTCTTGCCATCCACTGGAGTAATTTGGGCAACGGGCTGCAAACTATCAATATATTCTTGCTTGAGGAGATAAAGGTCTTCTCGTGCAAAATAAATGCACATTCTCAAATCAATGCTCGAAGCTTGCAGAAATCCAAAGTAACAATATTGTCGAGGATCATAAATTCAAACCAGAAATAAACTGGAATGAGACAGTCGTCCAAAATACATCCCTTGAGAAATAAACTCAAGAGGGAAACCCGAATCATCCAGACAAAGAGTTGTACAATAAGGCTGAAGAGAAAATCTTCCACGAGGGATAACTCAGTGGGGAAGTTGAAAGAATATACGCTTTCTAGTTAAGGCCAACACTCTATTGAAGAGAGGATAACATAACGTCTAAAAAATAGGGTAATATGTCAACAAAATAATTAACAAATGTGAATGAGCGATGATTTTCCAATTTTAGTTATGCATGATGTATGTATGAACGTATGAGTGTTTACATATGCTGACAAAACAGATATATAACACTGGGAGTAAACAGGAAAAACCAACTCGGGCACAATCAACACTCAGCCAAATTACATCCAAGATGAACAATCCAAGAAAAAGTAATCGCCAACTGAGGAAACAAAACCTACTTCCTGGTTTAACTTTATTAGGGAGAACCATAATTCAATAGTAAACAAAACATAGCGACTAAACAATACAGATATAGGGATACAACATCCTCTCCCAGGTTTTTACCAGGGAATAACACTCAGACTTCAACGGGAAATCAAATATTTTCAAAAGTAACGCTTCTACTGGGGATTTTTAAAAATCAATTTCAAGTATAGCAGACGGTCATCAAATCATCAAAACATTCACTGGGGAATTCAGGACCATTTTGAAAGAGGAAACACACAAACTTTGTTAAGGCGTATAATATCCTATCATCAAGCCATTAACTGGAGATTTTGCGCTGACTTTACTGAGGAGGTTAACACCATATCCTCAAAGGGAAAACCAATATACATTCTTCACTAGAGAAATCATAGACCTGTGTTCTTCGAGAGTGATTATTGTACCAACTTCTCTGGGAAGAAAGAACCTTTATTAAACAAACGAAAACTTTTACTGGAGGAATCTGGGATTGAATATTCATATCATACAAACTTGGAAAAGAGGAGAAATGAACCACAACTTGACCGGGGACACTGTAGTCACAAACCCAATATGGCGAGAACATCCTGAGAAAAACTTACCCGGGAAACAAAACTTCTCAAAACAACTGGAGTCTGTCCATTCCTGGGATCACCACTTTTGTTTTCCTATCGCATCACAAATTTTAAAGTAACAGTAAATTGTAAATTCTTTTTGAAAATCAATTTTGTTATTTAATATTTTTGCTTTGAAAGTTATTATCAATAATAAATGGAGTCTTTGCAAGCTAAATAAAATAAGAACTACAAAGAATTGGGTAAAAGCTCAAATTTCATTAATAGAATGGTAGTCTGCGAATGGCGAGACTCCATGGATGATTACAAAGTTAGGAAAATGGTAATATATTATGGAGAAGATACATTGAGATACAATGACCACTACCCCATCTAACAACTTTTGAAATCTTGAGCAACAGCTTCTGTTTAAGTATGATGAGGATCCAAGAAGATTGTTGCTCCAACGATCAAGTCTTGTCTGATGTAGTTACTTGCCCAGAAAGCCCCTAACTTTTGCCTAAGCTACCCTTGCGGGTTTTCAACTTAGCGGGAAATTTATTCTGTTTATGTCTCTAATTTTTGCCTAGGCCGCCCTTTTTGGTTTTCGGCCTACCGAGACGCTCTTTTTTGCCTAAGTCGCCCTTTCGAGTTTTCAACTTAGCGAGTTGTTCTTTTATTTCTTTAGGCGAAGTATTTCTTGACTGCATCTGCATTCATGGGACGTGGGAACTCCTCGCCATCCATAGTTTCAAGAATTAATTCACCACCAGAGAAGGATTTCTTGACAACATATGGGCCTTCAAAATTGGGAGTCCACTTGCCCCTAGAATCAGCGTTGAAAGACATGATCTTCCTAAGCACGAGGCTGCCTTCTCTGAATTCACGAGGTTTGACCTTCTTATCAAAAGCTTTCTTCATTCTCTTCTGATATAACTGTCCATGGCACAAAGTTGTCATTCTCTTTTCTTCGATCAAATTCAATTGGCCGAACCTGTTCTGGACCCATTCAGCCTCTGACAACTTGGTTTCCATTATCACACACAAAGAGGGGATCTCAACCTCGTTTGGGAGTACAACTTCCATTCCATACACAAGGGAAAACGGGGTTGCTCATGTTGAAGTGCGGACAGATGTTCGATATCCATGCAAAGCAAAAGTGAGCATTTCATGCCAATACTTATAAGTAACAACCATGTTCTGGACAATTTTCTTGATATTCTTATTAGCAGCTTCAACAACCCCATTCATCTTTGGCCTGTACGGAGAGGAATTATGATTGACAATCTTGAATTCTTCACACAGTTCTGTCATCATTTTATTGTTCAGATTCGATTCATTGTCGGTGATAATTCTGTTCGGCACACCATACCGACATATAAGATTATTCTTGATGAAGCGCATAACCACCTGCTTAGTGACATTAGCATATGAAGCAGCCTCCACCCACTTGGTAAAGTAATCAATTACTACCAAGATGAAATGGTGTCCATTCGAAGCTTTGGGTTCTATCATCCCAATCATGTCAATACCCCACATAGAGAAAGGCCACGGGGAGGAAATCACATTGAGAAGTGTCGGAGGCACATGGACCTTGTCTGCATAAACCTGGCATTTATGACACTTCTTTGCAAATCTGTAACAATCAGATTCCATTGTCAGCCAATAGTAACATGCATTTAGCATCTTTTTAGCCATCGAATGCCCATTGGCATGAGTGTCAAATGAACCTTCATGAATCTCATGCATGAACATGTCTGGTTTGTGTCTATCCATGCATATGAGCAACACCATGTCATAATTTCTCTTATACAACACATTTTCACTAAGGAATAAACTGCCTACCAATCTTCTCAATGTCTTTCTATCTTTCTTCAAAGCACCAATCGGGTATTCCTGAGTCTGGAGAAAATGCTTGATATCATAATACCAAGGCTTCTCATTTGCTACCTCCTCTATTGTAAACACGTGAGCGGGCCTATCCAGTCTCCGAACCATAATTCGAGGTATATCATTCCAAGTATTTACTTGATACATAGAATCCAGAGTTGCTAGAGCATCTGCCATTTGATTTTCATCTCTTGGAATATGATGGAATTCAACTTTATTTAAGAAGGGTAACAACCTTCTAGCATAATCTTTATAAGGGATCAAGTCGAGGTGACGAGTATCCCATTCTCCTTTAATCTAATTTATTACCAAAGCTGAATCACCATACACATCTAGAATTTTAATTTTGAGATCAATAGCTTCCTCGAGACCCATGATGCAAGTCCCATATTCTTCCATATTATTAGTACAATCAAATGTCAATCTTGCAGTAAAAGGAATGTGTGATCCATGTGGAGTGACAACCACATCACCAATTCCTTTACCATGAGCATTCAAAGCTCCATCAAATATCATACTCCAACGAGATTCAGGGTCAGGACCTTCCTCTGGCAATGGTCCATCACAATCTTTCACTTTCAGGAACATCACATCCTCATCGGGGAATTCATACTCCACAGACTGATGATCCTCCACTGGTTAGTGAGCAAGATAATCTACCAACACGCTACTTTTAATAGCTTTTTGAGTGTGGTATTCAATGTCATATTCAGATAGCAACATCTGCCACCGGGAAATTCTCCCAGTAAGAGCAGGCTTTTCAAAAATTTACTTGATTGGATTGATTTTGGAGATCAACCAAGTAGTGTGATTCAACATATACCGCCGTAAACGTTTTTCCGCCCAGGCTAGAGAACAACATGTCTTTTCCAGCATGGAATACTGCAACTCACAATTGGTAAAGTTTTTACTGAGATAATAAATGGCATACTCTTTATTCCTTGTTTCATCTTGATGTCCCAGAATACAACCCATGGATTTATCCAACACTGTTAGATACATAATCAACAGTCTTCCTTCGACAGAAGGGAGCAAGATAGGAGGTTCAAGCAGATATTCTTTAATACTTTCAAATGCCCTTTAGCAGTCATCCATCCATACATAACCTTGATCTTTCTTTAACAACTTAAAGATCGGTTCACATGTTGCAGTCATGTGGGAAATGAATTGGGAAATATAATTCAAACGCCCGAGCAACCCTCTGAGTTGTTTTTCAGTTCTCGGCGCTGGCATCTCTTGAATTGCTTTAACTTTATCAGGGTCAACTTCAATTCCTTTCTTGCTAACAATGAAACCCAACAATTTTCCTGATCGAACACCGAAGGTGCATTTATTTGGATTTAAGCAAAGACGATACTTCCTCAAACGCTAAAACAACTTCAACAAATCTTCTACACGCCCTTCTTCCGTATGGGATTTAGCAATCATATCATCAACATATACCTCGATTTCCTTGTGCATCAAATCATGGAATATGGTTTTCATAGCCCTCTGGTACATTGCACCATCGTTCTTCAACCCTAAGGGCATCACTCTGTAACAGAATGTTCCCCAGGGTGTGATGAACGTTGTTTTTTCCATGTCCTCCAGAGTCATTATTATTTGATTATAACCGGAAAACCCGTCCATGAACGAGAAAACTTTGAATTTTGCTGTGCTATCCACTAACATATCAATGTGTGGCAATGGAAAATCATCTTTTGGACTAGCTTTATTTAGATCTCTGTAATCTACGCACATGCGGACTTTTCTGTGTTTTTTTGGTACTGGGATAATATTGGCAATCCATTTAGGATACACTGACGTCACAAGAAAACCAACATTAATCTGCTTTAGAACCTCCTCTTTGATCTTCACTGCCATATCTGGGTGAGTTCTTCTCAACTTCTGTTTGATTGGCGGACACTCTGGTTTCAACGGTAAACGGTGCTCCACAATATTTGTATCTAGACCAGACATATCTTGGTAAGAACAAGAAAAAATATCCACATACTCTTTCAACAACTCAATCAACCTGCTTTTCACATCAGGATGCAACAATGCTCCAATCTTGACTTCTTTCAGATCTTCTTCTGAACCCAAATTGATCACTTCCAATGGCTCTTTATATGGATTAATGGAATTTTCCTCGTGCTCAAGCAACTGTGAGACCTCTTTTGGAATCTCATCATAGTCTTTTTCTTCGGCCCCATACACAGGAAATTCAAAGTTGGGAGACGGTGCAGGGTCATTGTATTCAACGGGTTTTTTAATTAATATGCACGTGTGATTTATGATTGCTTTTAGAAACTGACACATATAACAAGTGATCATGCAGATTGTATTTCAGTTATTATTTATTTTGAAAGGTTTTTTTATTACCATTTTCCAAGAAAAAACAGAAAATAAAGACACAATTTGGGAAACAAAGACAACTTTTATTATTGATTTTAAAAGTCACAACAAACAGATAAGCCCTACAACATTAATACTTCCACCTTGGGCAGAGTGAAAGCTTTTCAAAAATATTAATAAAACTAATTACTTTTAAACATGTATGCAAGAGGGAACATCAATGGTGATCCAGTTCTGAACCCTAACTTTGTGCGTCACATAATTCGGCATTTCCTGCTCTGCTTCATCTTCCACAATGGAATTAATCTCGGAAACAGTTGGATGAAGATAACCCCTGCTACGGAAGATGTCTTGATACTTGCCTGCAGCAGACCTCGGCTTCATGCTCTTACCTTTATCATTCTTCAAAGAGAACCCCAAGCCGAATCTATTCTTATTTATAGGTGGATCCACAATCTGTCCCCATACCTCGCTATAACCCTTTCGCACAACTTGTTGCGCATCCTTAAGAGAAACCATGGAATTCTCATTTCCTCTTATGTTGTCAATGGATAAGGCTTGGAACTGGGTTCCAACAGCAGCTTCATCCGCCTCCACAATGCTGAAAGAGGACAAATGAGATATCAATAATGCTTGTTCCCCATTTATGATTACTACTTTCCCTTCACATACAAATTTCAGTTTCTGGTGTAAAGTTAAAGTGACAGCCCCTGCCTCATGAATCCACGATCGTCCCAACAAACAGCTATAAGCGGGAACAATGTCCATAACCTGGAAAGTTATCTGAAACAAATGTGGTCCTATATGAATAGGCAAGTCCATTTCACCAATAACAGATTTCCTTGATCCATCAAACGCTTTCACAAATATGTCACTTAGGCGCATAGGCGTTCCTTGATATTTCAACTTCATAAGAGTGCTCCTCGGTATAACGTTCAACGCGGATCCATTATCAATCATCACATTGGATATTGAATCATTCTTGCAATTCATAGAGATATGGAGGGCGAAGTTGTGATTCCTTCCTTCATCTGGCAATTCATCATCGCAGAAACTCAAGTTATTACATGACAAAATGTTCCCTGTTACATTGTTGAATTGGTCTACTGGCATATCACTCTCCATAAAAGCTTGGTCCAATACTCTCATTAAGGATTCTTTGTGAGCATATGAGTTCATCTATAAAGCCAAGATAGATATTTTTGAAGGAGTCTGCATTAGCTGATCTACAATTCTGTAGTCTCTCATCTTGACTATCTTCAAAATATTATCCACTTCTTTATCTAACGTAGCCCCACTAGTCTCACCCATATCCTTCTTGGGTTCAACCTTCTCAGCAATTTTCTTTCCAGCACTAACATCTCCTCGAACAACTAGTGCAAACACACGACCGTTGTGGGTCACCTTGTTATTCTCAGAAATATTTCCAACATCAGGCATTGGCTGGATGGGAATTTCCACTCCATCCTCTAAGATTGTAGCATTGTGTTTTTAGGGCACAGCCTTATCTGACTTGTAGGGAACGGGCCCCGGCAAACTAATCACCAATAGGGTAATAGTTGGCTTGCTATAATATTCAACTTCAAGATGGGCGGGTGCCCCAAAACAAGGTACAATGACGTTTACCCCTTCTTCAACATAATCAGTCATTATTGAGTCATCTATGCAAAATAAGTCCTCATCTGAGGAGAAATACTCATCTGCAGAGGCATACTCTTCATCCGACTCTTCTTCAGTCAAACTAACCTCAACCATATCAACTTCATGGTAATCATACCTTTGACCTGTAACCTTGATAGTTCCATTATCTAACAACAACTGAACACCTTTCTTCACGATTGAACATCCTCGGGAGTCCCGACAGCAAATTCGGAAAGACCCATATTGATGTTCTACCTGACCAGCCATGTGGCAGAAAGTAGCATGCAATTGCACAAGGTCCTCATTCATATACTCTACATCAAAAGTTAGTAATTCTCCAGGACATCCAGAAACCATATTTACCTCCTCTTCATACTCTTCCCTAGGCCTGATTATGTGGATGAGGCCCTCATCCATCATCTCCTGCAAATCAACCTTTATCTTATCGCAACCCTGTATGTCTGTGCTACAAATAGCACAACCGGAATGGTCATGTGTATAGTAGCTAAATTCACAGAGGTCTGGATGCATTTTCACCAAATCTCCTCTAACCAAATTAATATCAGAAATCTGGAAGTCTCCTGGACATCCGGCCACCATATTCACATCATTTACTCCTCCATGCTTGGGTAGAGGATTGTCTTTCACATTAGGGCCCACATCCTTGAAAGATAGAATACCAGAATTCACCAATTTCTGCACCTCAGCCTTCAAAGGATAACAGTTCTTAACATTATGCCCTGGTGCTCCCTGATGAAAAGCACATGTTTGGTCTGCCTTGTAATACCAAGGCAATGGTAATGGTACAGCGGGAGGTGGTCGGGTCTGAACCAACTTTTTTTTAATCAATGTCGGTAGTAACTTCGTATAGCTCATAGGAATAGGGTCATAACTCTCCCTTCTCTGATTATACCCTTGATTCCCCTGCTGGGACGGCCTCTGATAAGCAACGGTAATTGGAGCTACACCCACAACTGGAGTAACTGAGGCGACTTGTTGATGACGCTGAGACTCCTTCTAGGAGTATTAACCCTCCTCTCTTGCATGACTGCATTTTCATCCCCTCCCTTCTTCTTGGTAAACCTATAAGATGGCTTCTTCACACCTCCAGATCCTTCACTTCTCATTAAACGACCCTCTCTTACAACCTCTTCTAAGCGGATACCCAATGCAACCATTTCAGTAAAGTCACTTGGCGCACTCACTACCATCCTCTCGTAGTAGAAAGAACCTAGAGTTTTCAAGAAAATCTTAGTAACCTCCTTCTCTTCCATGGGAGGAATTACTTGGGAGGCTACCTCACGCCATCTATGTGCATATTCTTTGAATGATTCCCTATCTCTCTGAACCATGGCCCTGAGTTGATCACGGTCAGGCGCTATGTCTATGTTGTACTTGTATTGTTTGATGAATGCTTCTCCCAAGGCATTGAAAGTATAGATGTTGACACTGTCCAAACTCATATACCACTTCAGCGCAGCACCGTTCAAACTATCCTGAAAAAATTGAATCAACAGACGCTGATCATCAGTATGGATAGACATTCTCCTTACATATATCACCAGATGAGCACGAGGGCAAGTGTTTCCCTTGTACTTATCAAACTTCGGGACCTTAAACTTAGTAGGTATCTTAACATTCGGGACCAAGCATAATTCATTCACATTCTTCTTGAATAACTCTTTTCCCCTGAGGGCCTTCATCTCCCTCTGCATCTTATCAAAATGCTTTTGAAAATCATCCATTCTGTCATAAAGACCCAGGTCTTCACTTGGTGGAGGGAAAGGATGACACACATCATCGTTAACAAACGAAACCATATTCACTGAAGGAGGTGCATCAGGAGCAGCATGAACCACATGAGGTGCAGGAGTAACAATAGTCTGAAAAATTGGAGTATCTTGAGGACCAAGTTTGAAACTTTCAGGCGCAAAATTCTATGGCATTTCCCAAGGGTAACCTTGAGGCATGCGATTCTGAACAACAGCTAGAGTATCAGATACAGGAATAGTCCGAGCTTCAGTAGTAACCCTTGTTGACTGAGGTTGAACACTCGGTGGATGATTCTGAGCAGTCACCAGAGATCCCATCAGAGCAGTAAGATTGGCCATGTCGGCCTTCAAAGCAGAAACCTCCTCGCGCAGCTCGCGATTCTCTTGTTCTGAGTTGTCCATCTTCTTTCTGAAATTAGCCTGAATGTTGTAGTGATGAGTCAGCTTACTGAATAAAGTAAAGAACCTTGGTAAGACACCTGGATATGCATAACAAATGCAAGAAATATGTGCAATATGATGCATGATGTGCAATTCTCATAATTTTATTTCATTATTTAATATTTCAATGGATTTAAAATTTATGGACATATTGCAAATATCAAAGTAATAACGCATTTGAGAATACTGAAATTTTTATTATAATAACTTCAAAATGGGTTAGAATTTTTAATGATCCCAAGTACAAGATAAAAATAAAATCTAAAATCCTGAGAAGTAAAGCTTGATAGAGATCACTCTACACATTGACGCTTCCCAATGAGCTTGGAAATCTGAGCCTTCAACCTCTGGTTTTCTTCCGCATATCTGGTGGCAACCTCCTTCCAATCACCTGAATTAGGGAGTGAGCAAATAGTATCTGACCGAGGCTTAGGATAAAATAAATCCCCTTGCCTCTCCATAGTCTCTACAGCCCGTCTCTCAAGAATCTAAATCAAGTTGTCTTTCTCCTTCAAGTCCTCTCTATAGGAAATCTCTAAAGTTTGGCACTTATTCTTCCAAGCATCCTTTTCCTGTTGCATCCTGATCAAAGCAAGCTGCAGCTCTTCTAGATCATCTAATAGGGGAGGAGTGTTCTTCACAAATAAATCAGGCATAGGTGTTTCCCGAGAATATGGCATCTTCAACTGAATAGCTCTCGTCTAGATCCACTGAAGATATGGCTCCAAAGAAACAACACCCCTAGGTCCCAAATCTTTCCTACTCTTCTTATGAATGTGATGCCAGGCCTTTGCAATCTGCTCCTTAGCTTCCCTATGGTATTATCCCTCCTTCAAAAAGAAACTACTCAAATGAATACTATTTGGTTTATCCCTCATCGGATAACCAAGCCGTCTTCGTGCAAGAACAAGGTTATAGTTAATTCCTCCCTTTGTACCAAGAAGAGGTACATTGGGGAAACTACCACAACTGTCAATAATCTCTATATCCTGGTAAGCTCGATGATACCAATCAATATCCGAGTGAGTAAGTTTCATGATCTTAGGAGCCCAACAGGGTTCCTTATTGACATCCCAAAAAGCATCAGACTGAGGTATATGAGAGATTAACCATTGGTACAACAGAGGCGTGCAACAGATAATCATCCCCCCATGGTAAGAATTCCGAATATGAATAGAGTAATAGCATCACCCAACAATGTAGGAACTGGTTTTTCGATCATGAAGATCCTAATAGCATTAATGTCAACAAACTTGTCCACATTAGGAAATAAGAAGAACCTGTAAGCAAGTAGAGCAAAGATGGCCTCAAAAGCGATTGTACTCTTCATCTTGGCAAAGTAGCGAGCTTTCTCCAATAAGAAATGAGCTGGTAATCCTATAATCCCTCCTTTAGTAGTCATATGGGCTTCAACCTCAGATTTCCCTAGATGGATCAAAGCAGCAATCTCATGTGATTTTGGCTCATCCTCCAAGCCAATAAAAGGAACATGATCGGTAACAGGTAAACCCAATAGATAAGAATACTCCTCTAGTGTAGGCATCAACTGATATCCAGGAAAATTAAATCAATGACACATTGGATCATAGAACTGGACCAAGGTCGAGAGAATATCCTCCTTCGTCTTCAACTTCATGAGAGGAATGATGGATCCATACTTCTTCTGAAAATCTGCAGAACACTCAATTTCGGGAATTAGACTGATCAACTCATCTATCTTGGGATCCTTGAAACTGTACTTCCCGGTCTTTATTTTTCCAGAATCCATGGTTAAAAAGTACATGAGATATTCACAAATAGTCAACTTTTAATCCCTTGAAATAAGATTTCTTCAAAAGATGCTTATGAGTGCATGGATGCATGATGCAGCAATCACACACAAGATCACACATATAGGGTTCATAGGTATAACGTCACGAGCATGATGTTCAAGGTACTACCCATAAGGTATGGTCTAAGAGTTATCACCTTCCGAACAAGGTTCTAGGGATTCCCAGAGTCTACATCCTTCCTTCAGATATTACCAATTTCCTGATTAACTCGATAATTAGTAATATTCTCAAGAAAAACTCGTTTGAGTGTAGTATCATTTGACAACTATTTCCGGATTACTCCGTCATAGCTTCCGCACTACACCTAAAAGGCCAATATTGGTTAGGTATCCTACGGTCCTCAGCTTCAGCAGGCTCCCAAGTCAAAAGCAGTACGTATTCCCGATTACTCGGTAAATGACACTATAGTAAAAGGGGCCTCCACTGAGTGGGGGATCTCATGTCTCCTTTTTTGGGATTACTCCCTCAAAGTTAACATGACTATACCACCCATTCTATATTAAAGTTTACCCAAGTTCGGTATAGGACTTATGAGTAATCACCAAGCACCCTGAAAACTAGGAAAATCCAGATAAACATATATTCAACATATAACATATAAATGACAATAGCATATACAAAGATAAAAACAAAGATAGGCTTAACCCACTTAGGGATGGACTAGAAAGAGGTCAATCTTTCCCCAATGAAGTCGCCATTTTTCTGTGGCAGTAGAAATGTTTAAGACGAAGCCATTGGATTGACTAGACTTGTACAAATCAAAATAGAAATCGCCACCATGCTAAATTTATATAAAGTATGCAAAGAGATATGAATCAAAAACCCAGAAAATAGAGATCACCTTCAATTTGAGATTTCTCTCTCAATTCTCAATGGATTTAAAAATTGTAAGAAGCACTAGAATCAAGAAAAGGAGTAGAGCAGGTTAGTGCTTTATTTGGATCCAAATGATGGAGAATTCTACCTTTTCGAAGTTCAAGAAAGAAGCTATGAAACTGGACTTCTGTAGCTTGTATTATGGCTCGTTTTGCTTGGTTTAAGTGCTGGAGAGTTTGTATGATTCTTAAGGAAGATGAATGTGCAAAGAATTTTGGAGGAAAAGGCTGGAATCTCATAAACTGATTTCAAAAATTTCAAGCTCGTGTGAGGTTTTGACAGAGTGTTTTTGGCTCTCAAAGATTAAGGAAATGAATGGGGGATGACCCTCTATTTATAGGAAATCAAATGAAATGTTCAAGTGTGTGAAATGATGAAGTTTGGAGGGAAATCGTGTGAACTTGATGCACGAGAAAAGTGTGATATGATTTCCATCAAAACTCATCCAATCCATGCGTTTTAAGGCTCTAATCCACTTTGGCAACTTGGTTAAACATGTTTAGATCAAAAAAGCGTGCTAGTTTGATATTTAAAGGCCAAAACATCAATTTCAAATTCTGACTTATGAAGGAACTTCAGTTCCAAGTTACCAAGTTCAATCCAATAGCATTCTCAGCTCAAGGGGTCTTAAGGCATGATTCTTGATGATTTAGAAAGACGGGGTTACAAGCTTTGCAATGGAAAAAGAATGGAATCAAATGGATGCTTGAGCTGAAATTACATTGAGTCAAAGTTGGGGGGAAAAAGTTGACTTTCCATACTTATAAATATTTCAAGTTTTTCTTCAAAAGTGACCTATAATGTTTTGCATCCAAACATGGCCTTCCACTTGGAATTTGCTCTTGAACAAAATAGATGGCATGAAATAGACCTCTTGAATGAAATTTTTAAACTTGAACCATTCAAAATCTCCAAAAATTGAGAGAGTTATGAATTGTTGAAGTTGGAAAAAATCATGAAATGACCTATAATCTTTTGTATCCTTAGGGCATCTTCCATCCATTTTCTCACTTTGCACATAAAATAAGGAGTAAATTTCACATCCTCAAGATCATTGTGGAAAACAAGTGGGCTCAAGTTGATAAAAATTGACCAAGTTATGATCATTTGAAGTCATAGAAAGGAAAATGGGGGTTCATCTGGAGGACTTGTAATCTTTCTTCATCATCATGCTTCTTCCTCATGAAAAATCCTTGGAACTTTTGAAGTGATTTGTTGATAACCATTTGAATAGTGGGATTTCTTTGGAATCACTCCAAAATACCAAAAAATGAGCAAGATATTCTTCTTTGAAGTTCAAAACCCTAGCTCCCAGATCAAGAAAGATGCCTTGAGGAACTTTGACAATTTTGAACAAACTTCTTGTACCAACATAAATGCTTTGTAAATAGAAGTTGTTGAGGATGAAAATGAGAACTCATAGTCATAAAAGCCACTTCAATATCTTGAGAATTGAGAGAAATTTACATTTGTGACCAATGGGAACAAAGCCTTATCCAAGCATAACAACTTCTCCAATCAATCCCTTGTACTTTTGAACCAAATTTGATAATCTTGAAATATGGTGAACCAAAATAACCTTGCCATGCCATTTACTCCAAAACAAATCCAATGGTGAGGTTTGGACTTCTCAAGCTTTATTGACTAGGGCATGGAAATAAACTCGTGAACCCATGGAGCAACTTGTTGAATCTCATTGCCTTTACCTACATGAGTAACAAGCAAGACAAACCAACATTGCATTTTATTAATTAAAATAAGAAATCAAGACAAAAAAATTCATGATCACAAAAGAACACAAGTCAAAGTGCTTGGTGATTTCTCAAAGAGCAAAGCTAAATATAGGGAGGGGAACCAAGAATCCTAATGTGATCTTGTTGTGATGGAATCAACATGGTATGATGAGGGGATCTTAGGGGAAAAATTGGGGTACAACAGCTTGAATGAAAAGAGTGAAATAAAAACAAGAAATATAGGTTGAGTTATAATGGCATGATTCAAATTGGTTTGCTTAAAGAGGGAGTCTTTGAAAAATCGTGTCGTTATGGTATCCTTGGTATCGAATACTTAGTACTTATCAATCTAACATTAGCCTAGCACCTGCGTATGATCAAGAGTCGTGTCATGCCTTTGTTTTGTACCGCGCTTAATCATTTATTTTACCGTGTTGATTGATTTCTTGAGGACAAACAATGGTTTAAGTGTGGGGGAATTTGATAACGTGAAATTATATCGTTTATTCGACTTGACTCGCGGGCATTTTTAGTACCATCTTTATGTACTTATGTCATATTATGTTGGTATCTTATTGTATTTAAGGTATATACTAGAAAAGAACCTAAATATGAAGAAGAGAAAGAAATCAGAAGAAACAGAAAAACAAAACAGAAGTAATAAAGAAAAGAATATATATATATATATATATATATATATATATATATATATATATATATATATATATATATATATATATATATATATATATATATATATATAAAGGATTATGTGGTCCAAACCACACACTATGCCCCTCGTCACACTTAAATCCATGCATCAGGGCACACAATTCATGCCCCTGATCATAGTACTGTGCCGCTCGACACACATGGCCTTCCGGTCGCCATGCCTTGGAATTATATGGGCCCTTCGACACACAAAATGTCCCGCTCAGCATGGCCCGAAAGTGAGTGTTCCACATTGCACACAAACCATGGCGCTCGCTAAAGTTGTCCAAAAGCTTTATTTCCTAAATTGTCTCCACGTCTCCAATGAATCAGCAATATTTTCTCTATGACTAGTTCTACCCATGATCACATTATCCTAGATTTTTAAAAGAAAGTCAGTTTCAACCACCATGCATTCTGGATTCCACTACCTGATTCTTCTCCAATAGAAGTGATACAAAGGCTATATAAGAGAAGCACTTGAGCAGTGAAAAGGGAAGGAGAATTTTACATCCAAGTTTTGTGTGCAGATTATTATTCTTAGTTTTTTAGGAAAAAAAGTTTTCCATATAAAAGTGGTAGTTTCTCACATCGAGGAACTACCACACTATTAGTTTTAGGACCTTTTCATTTGTACGCTTGGATCATAAGCTTGTTAGATTATTGAAGATTAATTTCAGTTTTAATTCAAGTTTCTCTTTTACAGGTTCTCTTTTAATGTTTTATTATTATTATAGTTTATGATTGTTAATTTAATTACCATGTTGTTTTTAATTGAATTTTCTATGTTTAATTTCTTTTCAATTAATAGTATGTCTAGTTAAATCATTTAGAGCCCGATATGTGAGGATCGTCGTCTCTGACGGGACTCGATAACGAAGTTGGCTTAAATCTTTGTTTGAAAATTATGTTTCGGTCTTTTGTTTTTAAAACTTAATTTAAGCAGCCTTGTCACGAGAGTGAGAGGTTAGTTAACATGAATTTTCCACGAGAGTGGGAAATTAACTAAGGTTTGAGCCAGTACAGCGAGAGCGTGGGGGTCGAACCGGATAGTATAAACTAGACATCAAATCTAAACACAACAAGAGCACTTTAGGATTTATTAGAATTTATTGGTTTTCAAAAAGTATTTTTAAATGTTGAATGAAATAGCGAGAGTGATCATTTAAGTTTAATAGTATATTATGAATAAATAATCACGAGAGTGAGATAAAGGCGTTTAAATCAATATTTTCCACTAAACACTTTTCTAACGTCAGTGTAAGCCAACAAGTTAGAGTCTCTAAGATACGCGGAATACACATTCTGGTCTTTCTTTTCATATATATTTCCTTAATCTTATTTTATTTCAGTTTTAGTTCTTAGTTTCCCTTAAATTAATCATTCATTAGTCTTATCTTTACAAAGCAATAATAGATTACAGTAGGTTGACATTGGTCTCTGTGGGTTCGACAATATTTTATGTTACTTCGATATTTTCGTGCACTTGCGGACGCATCAACTTACACGTCATATTGCGCAGAGTGGAAATAACACATCCTTTTTGTGAAAAGGTTTTCAAAATAAAAAAGCCCTAAGACAAAAGAGTTTGAATTTGTTTGCATTTTTTACCTTAAAAAATGATTTGGTGATTTGAACCTCATTAAAGACTATGTTTGAAAGAAAGTACATGGTTGGGAATTCACCCATTCATATCCCTCCCCCCCCCCCCCCAACACTTAAGGCTCATGACCCATGGTTCACATCATTATTATTAAGTATTTTTGGAGTTTGATAAAGAAAAAGAAGTTTTTGTTTTAAAGATGCAAAACGGAATGAAAAAGTCTAAGGGAGAATAGATCCCTAATGTTATCATGCAATGGTGGTCCTAAGGTTAGGATGAAAGGGAAACATCTATCTAAGTTAGCATGAAAATATGGACCTAGTGGCGAGGATAACAATCCTATAGGGAATATGCACTGAGAGAGAAGTCGTTATCTCAATTCTAATTAAGTGACACACCAATCAATAATAAATAAAGGAAAGCAATAAAGTATCATTGGGAACATGTTATCAAAATCATATGACAAAGAAATAAAAACGAGTATAAACCTCAAAATATAGGGCTTAAGAGTCAAGCAAACACCAAAGCATAAGAATCAAACATCAATCAACAAGTACAAACCAACAAGAGCCTAAACTATAACATGCCTCAAGTCATAAATCACCAAGTAAAAATGTATCTATGTAAAGACTAAACACACACACTAAGATCCCATAAGGGTTGTGCTCAAATGGTTCTACCCTAAGGCATTATAAACTAAACATAAGCAATCAACAAACACACAAGCACTCAAGGCTGTAAGTGTCAAACTAAACATCAAAACTTAGTAAGTGAAGATGAAGTGAAGAAAGAAAGGTAAAGACATCTACAAGTCAGAAAGTATACCTCAAATGGTTCATACAAATGTGTCTCAAATATGGGAGAAAGATCATACAAGAATCACATAAAGATGACAAGCAAACAAGTACTTTATCAAGTGAATAAGAAAATCCAGCAAGCAATGATTGACCAACCAAAGAAGGAATATTATGAAAGTATATAAAACAACTCAAAGATACTGCCCCTAACATGTTATCATCCCAATTCTACCCTAAACAAGGGAACATAAGTCAATAAGAAGATGAAATCACCTAACTACGTAAGTAGAAGTACAATTAAGCAATTAGAAGACATGATTTCAAACAATGTTAAAAGCATTAAGAAAATAAGAGGCAAGAGTGGATACCTAATTCTAAACAATATTTAAGACATCACAAGTTATCACCAAAAGGTTACATATTAGAAAACATTGCTTAATCAAAGCAAGTATGCATGGTAAAGGGAGATGAAACTCAAACAAGTTGCAAGAACGGACTTAAGTCCTTAACAAGTAGAAAACACATAAGGGGCAGAATCATTGTGTGATACGATGGTAGAACCGATAGTTAATATTGGTTTACGTTTTTTTGTTCGCAAATGTCGCGGTAAGCAAGAGTCGCCACTGACTTTTCTTTTATCCAACAAAGGAAAGGGTGAAAAGAACAGAAAAAGACCTTTTTCGAGATTTTCTTAGTAAGGGGGTAGATTATGGAAAGGGAAGGTGTTAGCACCCTTTCCATCTGTGGTTTTCCACGGGCTCTTAGGTACTTGCTCATTTTGAAAATTGTTTTCTTGTTTTGTGTGGTTTGAAAATTGTTTTGAAAATACCTTAGTACGGCGATTCGCTTTGTGATAACTCTTGTATCAGTCCTCAAGAGTGTTGACAAGGTGAATGTTTTTGAAAGTGTTTTGAAATATTTTTTTGTAGGTGCAAAAAGTTGTTTTGAGCAAGCATCTAAGAACTTATCTACTTATACTCCAAAAGGTCGTTCTTTTCTCCCTATCCTTTAGACAGTGCTATCATACTATTAGTGGGTAGGTAGTCCTATCGTTGGATGTATGAGGGACAGGCGCGGGTCATCGTTATGGTCATAAAAGGAAACATATAGGGATACCTTAGCAGTTCAAAGAGACTGTCATCATATATTCGTAGGCAACATCGAGGGACAAGATCATTTCTCGTAGGCAACTCGAGGGACATTGAGGGACTATGATCTTTATGATGACTTTAACCGAGGGTCTTTGCTAAGGTATCCTTATGTTCGAGGGACATGGCCATTAATTTTCCGAAGGCAAAAAGTGAGGTTACCCTACAGGTGCGAGTATGCAAATGATTCAGTTCGGTTATTTATCTTGAAATTAGGGTTTTCTATCTTTCATTTTTATCTCTCCATACAATTCTTTTAATCTAAGCATTGCATAAAATATAGTAGCTGAAGATAAAGACGGAAATGAAAACCTAGGCTATTACATAATAGTGAAGAGTGCGGAAAAGAAATCCTAAAACTATTACATCTCAGAAGCAATTACATGATAATGATTAAAAAAATGCGGGAAAAATAAAGCTACGCTATTATAGTTGAACGTGCCCTATACACTTTATCTAGGAAAATAAAAATAAGATGAAAATAGCAAAGAAGGTGATTTTTTATAAAAAAATTATTTATGATAATTAATTAAATAAACCTAAAAAACCTAATTAATTTTAATTAATAAAAAATGTTAATTTTAAAAAAAGATTAATTAAAAAAACCTAAAACCTAATTAATTTTAATTAATAATAAAAAAAAGGTTAATTTTGAAAAAAAGGATAATTAAAAAACCTAAAACCTAATTAATTTTAATTAAAAAAAGGTTTTTAAAAAAAAGTTTATGTTTAATGATTAACAAAAAGGATTAAGTTTGCCAAAAAACTGATAGAGGAAGAAACATCAATGGAAAATAAGGTTAGAAAATACAAATAATGCAAATGTCATTGGTGGGTGTTGAACCAAAAATTAATTTAAAACCTAAAATTAAATTTTTTAAAAAAACCTTAAATTAATTATTCGAGTTTATTATGAAAAATCAAAGGTTTGTGAAAAATATTATGTTTTATGAAAAAAGGTTTTAAACAGAAAGAATAAAAATAGGTAAAAGGATAAATAGAAAGGAAGAAAACCAAAATCAATAGGGGTGGGTGTTGAACCCACGCCCTTAACCTCCTCAGAATGTCTGCCTTGCCATGCATTGGTTATTGTTATGATCCAGCCTCAGTGTTTTGTAATAACCCAACATGGGACCATTAGATGGTTTAAATCTGTAGTGTTGAATCCCATGAACACATTAAACAAATTAGTATACCATGAAATACAAAGAAAATAAATATATGAAATTTTGTAATGTTAAAACCGATATGACATGTATGAATGCTTCTACACCTTTTTGATCATGAAGATCAAACCAGCCTTACCCTTACTGGAGAAGTAGTGAGATGGGGGTTTGTAACGAGGATGGCTTGTTTGTATTGAGATGAGGGTTTGTAACAAGGATTTCAAGATTTTTAGGGTTCTTGAAATAATTTGATATTTTTACAGGATTGTGGTAAAGGTTTTTTTTGTCGTGTTCTCTTTGTGTGAAATTATGTGATTATATAATGGAAATTAGAGCAAGGATATGGGCTTTGAATGTGCAATTGGGCCTCCAATAACCACAAGCAATAGTGCAAATTTTTATTCACTTGAGTCTGACACGTTCCAGGCTAAATCGCAGGGACTTAAGTATAATTTTTGAAGTTGAAATGTGAAAACAAAATATAGCCGACATTGAGAACTAACTCCTGTCCAAAAATAGGCTCAATCAGATAAATGGTGAATTAGTTATGAATTTTTGAATTTGCTTCAGACGAAACTTATTTTGGGCTCCAGTGTCAACTCTGACACGTTCTTCAATAAAACACTGGTATTGATCAGAGTAGAACTCGGTCTCTACTTTGAAAGCAAAGTTGTAGATCTCTGAGTCAGTGACCTTGTGTAAAAAGATGGGTTCGATCCGATAAAAATTGACCGAGTTATAAATTTTCAAAGTTTCGACCCAGATGAAATAATATTCAGCATTCAAGATTTTCGGCATGTCACGTGCACTCTAGGCAAAAAATGAAGGTCTTTTGGATACCGTTCGAACTCGATACCTCCTGTGAAAACATAGCCAACTCAATTTGGGAAATTCTGGCGCCGAAACCAGCTCGATACAATGAAAATCGCCCAAGTTATGATTTTATGAACATGACGTAAATAAACATCTTTCACAAATTTTGTGTATGAAAATACTTGATAAATCCGTATTTTTGAAGACCTTATGATCAAAATTGGCTTCCAGCCATGAGAGATGAAAACGTAGATGACGTTAAGGCGGAATTTTGGCCACTGGAACGGGTTCAAAACGAGCCACGATCTTCAAGTTATGAATTTTTTAGTGCGTAAAAACTACACTTTCAGCACATTTTTTCACCATATTTCTTCGAGAAAAATCGCACATTCGGAGACCTTCTTTAAAGAATTGGCTCTCGAGCCGAACCTGAACTTGAGAATATGTTATTAGGGATACCTTGACGAAAGAACACCTGAATATGATGCGCCGGGTTGGACTTGTGAATCTTTGAACCCTGAATCATTGTGAAAAGGAGAACCGATCTTCAGCATGGAAAATACTCTGAGAATATCCATTAGCGATATAAATGTCACTTGTAACCTGATGAAGCTTGCTAAATATACCTTGATTACATAACTATAAAACTAATTATATTCATGTATGTAATAATTAAATATAAGCCAAAAAGATCGAAATAAAGAGAGTAAATTTTGGGGTACAACACATTGCATCAAATTGAAAACTAAGTCATGCCAAACAATCCCCTAAGGGTCATGCATAAGAGGTGTGGACTTAAGAGTCACAAAAAAGGTCACACATTGAAGCACACTAACATAAGAGAATTTATGTGTTAAGTGTCTAACTTATCATGATATAAGTAGGTGGAGTGAAGTGAAATAGATGGGGGAGTGTAAAAGTCAGAAGCAAAGACATCAAGGAATCATCATTATCATATAAGCATGCTTGGGAAATATTCACACTCAAATCACAAAAGCAAAAGGTCACAGACAGCCCTAAGTGGACATAAGTCCTCATGCAATGTTATAAAGCAAAAGAAATAGAAAGAGAGAAGATATGGGAATGAGGAGAGACAAGTATGAACATGGTATTGAATTAGGACATGTCTCAAAGGCACAAATAAGTTCAATCAATAATCGAGCACAAGGCATGATTAAATAAGACATACATCAACCAATTACATCACCAATAAAAGGTTCAAAAGTACATCACAAAATATTTCCTACTTCGAGATAGGACTTCAGATCAAATATTGTGATGATGATGCAGAGATGTGGGATCAAGAGAAAGAAGAGTGTTAATGTGATGTTTGAAGGTGATGAAAGTAGTTTAGCATGTTGTAGAAGTTGATGAGAATAGTGAAGATAGAAATGAGAGAAGTGTCGGGAGAACTTGAGAATTTTTATGGTGAGTTTTCTTTCTATCTATGATATCATGTGTGTATATTTCTGTTTTCTGCTCTGAGTTTTGTGATTCTTCTGAGGTGAATGAAGAATGACCTGTGAATGAGAGGTGAGTCTGCTATATAGGATAATTGGAGTGAGGGTAAAATAGAGATTGTGTGGTTTTGGATAAGAATTACGCAACAAGTTTGTTAGAGTTATGAGCTGTAATTCTGATTATTATTCTCACACACTTTTCCTGCTATGTTAAGCTGTTAATTTTCACTCGTACTGTTAATTTTGTCCTGATTTGAATTGGTTTTTGTAGAATTTTGTATAGGGACTGTGTAATTGTGATGCATGCTTAATTTTTATTCAATTTTGAGTTGGGAAGCTTGGTTACGAGAATGGACATTAGTACAGGGTTGTGGGTTGATATGGACAACAGTTTACTTGCAAATTTGGCATGACAGTTTGGAGGAATAAGTCAGACACATAATTATTGGGAGATTAGTCATGAGTTTAACATAGGATTAGGCTTAGAACCATGGATATATTTTGATGTAAAGGGATTATATGTTGTAATGGTATCTTGAAAAAGGTTTTGAAATGCAATATTTATCCTTGCTCAACATAACTTTGAATGACTTTTTACATGTAATTTCTTTTGAATATATATTGACCTTGTATTTGGAATACATAATACAAGTAGTTTCATGATTTGAATCTTCTTTTAAAATGCCCTTGTAGCCATAGCCAAACACAATTGAAAGGTCACCATGAACTTTAGAAGTTCAAATTAACATTCCATTAAAAAGTGTAGACTTTATGATGAATGTGTTTTCAAGAGATAAAGAAACTTTCATCCTCCATTTTCACTTTGAAGTTCCTTATGTAACTTGAATGAGGAAGAATGATATTGCTTGAATAAAATTCAACTTTGAATTTTGATGAGTAACTTGAAACTTGAATGAGCAAGTGTATATACTCCTGCCTCCAAATAATCCCGTGATCTTGAACTTGCAATGAATCATTGAATCATTAAAGCTTGAACTTGAAAGGGCCTCTTGAACCATGATGATTGAACCAAAGAACTTGGAATAACAATGAATGCCTTAAATCTTGTATGTCACAAAAAACCATATAAACACTTTCTAATTTCGATCCATTCTTGACAAACTTGAATAATGATTAAATGAAAATGAGATCCTAAGAGCCATGGAAACCCTAATTCCTTAATATCCTCAGTTGAAGCACAAAGAATGAAAACCCTAATATTTTGAGAGATGTAGAGAAATAAACTCGGGTTCTAAACCTTGGTAAATTTTAGAGAAACGTAGCCCTGTAACTTGAAGAAAAAAGTCCATGATAACCATACATCACAACCTCGATTTCACTCTCCAATGCTTGAAAAAGAATCAAAAGACTTAAGATGTATTTGATGTAGGAGTCTCAAACCACTTTGCAACTCTAATATTGTTGATCTTTTGAACAAAAGATGCCTTGTATGATATGATGAAGATAATGCTTCAAAAACATTGCTCACGAGGATGTCACACACTCAAATATTCAAAACCCTGGCTCAAGGGCCAAAAGATAGGAGAGTGTCGATCAATTTCCATTTACTTGTAATTTGTGATTACATGATGAAGTGGTGGACATGTAGAGATATCTTAAGGAATAAAGAGCCTTTGTAGCTTAAATGAACCATGTGGTTGAGAGAATACCACCCTTCTTGGACTGATTGTCAAATATCCTCTTTCTTTCTTGATAAAGATCAAAAGAGCTCGAATACCTTGATCCCATCTCAAATGCATGAATTTGTATGCTAAGATGAAACATAAGTATATTAGGTTAAAAAAGAATAGGGCAAATTTTGGGGTGCAGTAGACATGTGCCACGTCAATTAAGAAGAAAATTTGATGACAAGTCGAGTTAAATAATCCTAGTAGGATATCGTTCAATAGGAAGTTACAAGTTATTCAACCTAGCGCATAAGCAAGTAGTGATCAACAGGGCAATGATCATAGATGAGCTTAAGGAATGGGATTCAACAAAAAATGTCAAGAGAGATTCAGTGAGAATCTTATGTTAAGAACGAGAAACTGAAGTCGAAAGAGAAGAAGTTCGACAAGAAGAAGTGAGAGGTGATGCAGAGCCAAGCAAACCTTATAGAACAAGGCACATGCCTGAAAGGTTGCAAGATTATGTGACTACATCAGATGATGTGGTTAATAATAAAGGTGAGTTGGTACACTATGTTTTCTATGCAAATGTCTAACTGATCAATGCAGCCGAGGCATTGAATGATTCTAAGTGGGTGAAAGAAATGAATGAGAATTGAAGGATTATTTTTCACTTGTCGAATTGCCTCAAGGCAGGAAGGCAGTTGATGTCAACTGAGTATACAAGGTGAAGTTGAATCCCAAAGGGAAAGTAACTTGACACAGGGCAAGACTTGTGGAGAAAGAATTTCTTGAGAAATAAGGGATCGACTTTGATGAAGTCTTTGCACCTGTGGTTAGGATTGAAACCATCAGGTTGGTTATTGGTATGGCAGACATGAGCAATTGACACATGTGTCAGATGGATGTGAAATGTCAATTCCTTAGTGGACCCTTAGACAGAGAAGTTTATGTTGCACAACCAGTTGGGTTTATGAAATAAGGTGAAGATAGAAAGATATACAGGCTGCATAAATCCATCTATGGACTTAAACAAGCTCAAAGAGCTTGGAATAAGAAGATTGATAGTTTCCTAATGGAGAAGGAATTTGTGAAGTGCAGAACTCAACATGGAGTATTGAAGCAACCGGCAGAAAATCATCGAGGGTAAATCAATGAAGTCGCCATCAAACGTTTTCTATCCCACAGGAAGGGAAAGGTAAACATCGAGTAAACTTGGGAAGAGTGAAATCATGATCAAATGACTGAGAGATACGAATAAGGGAGTCGATTATGCAAGGGGAAGGTATCAGCACCCCTCACGTCCATGGTACTCCAAAGGATCCGCTCTTGTTGTTCTAATCAAAGGGTGTTCATATCTAAAGCTTAAGAGCTAAGAGAGAGAAAAATGCAAGAAGGGAATGCATGTAAAATAAAACATGAGGAAAAGAAGGAATATTTACAAATTTTTGCACACCTGGGCCCCGCGACCAAATGCCTTAGTATCCCTTTTAAGGAATCAGAGCATCATAGTTCGGCTCAAAAACTTCCATTTGTTTGTTGATTTTAAATGAAGAGACAAGTCATCATTTTTAAAGGAGAAAACTCATCTAAACACCCACAAGGTATGATAAAGAATAAAGGACTACGCATCAACATGAGGGAGGGTTTGAGAACACCTTTAGTACTCAAGTGGAGAAGTCGACAACCATGGGGATAGAGGAAGAACCTTTTCAATTATAAATGAATCATGTCTAATCTTGGAAAAAAAATTAAAGGCTAAAAGGTACTCGAGCGCACAAAAAGGTTTGAATGAGGTTGAATGTTTTTTAGTCTTGAAAAAGGGTTTAAGAAATGTTAGAGTATTTTATGAATTTGCCAAGAAAAAGTATTTTAGTTTTAATCATGCAAAATGGGAAGAAAAACATCTAAGGGAAATGATATAATTTCTACTCCTAATGTTATCATACAATGATTGATCATATAGTTGAGTTTGAAAGGGAAATCTCTACCTATCTTAGCATGCATGGATTACAATCCTAATGTATAACTTTCATCGAAAACAAAACAAGCGAATCCTAAGGGAGAATATAATGGTTACTACCTAATGAGAAACATAAGCATAAGTGCAATCAAGAAAAACGAGATGAAGCCAAAACAAAGATTGGATGCAAGCTAAAAGCAAACAATATAGTTCAATGGATCTCAAAGTGGGAGTAAGGAACTCTTTCCACTTGATTTGCTTGAGCACCGACATCGAGTAACAACTTGGAGCATCAACATTGAGGGACGCGAGCTAACATCGTCGAAATGAATGAAAATATGTGGGGGTTGACTACGAACCCTCCTCCACTTTATTCTACTCAATGGACTAGAATAGGCACGATTCAAAGCGTCAATGCATGGAGCAAGCTAGGAACGACACGAGTTAGAATGCGTGGGGGCCAATTACGAGCCATCCTCCACTTTACTGACTTGATAGCAAGCACAATGTAAAAGGTAAGGGGCATTGCCTACTTTTGAGGAATTTAGAAAAAATGCCTCCTTTTTAAGTCTTTAAACAAACAACAAGAAATTGCTCCTTTTGGAGTCTTGAAAACAGAAACATCGCCTCATTTCGAGATCTTTAACAAAACAAACATCACCTCACTTGAGGACTTTAAACATATTGCCCACCTAAAGTAGGGACTCTGAGTCATGCATCTCTATTCCACCTTCTCATGGCAAGGAAAATGGTAAATGATGCGGAAAAATAAAACATAATCAGTATAATACCGAATGAACAAGAGTTCGTAGCAAAGCGTAATCAAAAGCAAGAAACCCGAATATCTTTGCGAACGCTTCACCAATTAAAGAAAATAGTCAGAAATCGAATGCTCGGAATAAACGTCGAAGCATCATAAATGTGAAAATAATTCACAAGCCATGAAAGTCACATCATGTAATCTTAAGGTATCAGGTAAATCTTAATGCATCAGAAGAACTTCTAATAGAAATCCCTGCATCAGATGGAAATCCAGAAAAATAGACAAACAAGATAATAAAGAATAGCCCGTACATCCCATATGAAATGAAAGTCCGAGTTTGAGTAGACTAGAAACCTGTATCAAAGCTAAAGCAAATAAAATATGAAAATGGATGCTTAATTAATTAACTTAAAACTTGATTAAGTTAATTAATTAAGTTAAGAAAAATTAATTAGCCGAAACTAATTAATTTTCAATAATAAAAATCGACTCTTAGTTAATTAACTAAGACAACAAAGTAACATGGACTGAAATGAAAGCTTAATCAATTAATCAAGAATTGATTAACTTAATTATCGAGTTAAGAAAAATAGATTAGTAAACTAATATATTTTTAATAACAAAATTAAATAAGTAAATCAACGCTAGTTTAATCAATTAAAAGTGGATAAAAGGTGGGAAGCGGAAGCAGCTACCTGATCGTCATTAGAAGCTTGCACAAACTAACAAACAAGTTAATATTTACAAAGTATAAAAACCGGAATGAAATCAAATAAATGAACATGAAGAAATGAAGAACCAAAAAACCAATTATTCAAATATTTCAATTCACAAATGAACTAAAACCAAATAAATCATGCCATTGTTTAATACAAAATTGAAACATAAAATCAACAGCGCCTGTTACATAACATGCCAAGATGTAAAGACATTTGGCTCAACATATATCTGATAGATATGACAGTTGGTCAAGATGTTGTGACATCTTGCTCAACATCAGTTCAAATCCATGTTTTAGCCAAATTTATGTCAAACCTAAAAACATGGATTTAATAAACGCCTCTGAAAACCCTTCATATATTCGTAACCATTAAGCCGGCATATCTCTCCCATTTACCAGATCTGGCATAACACGAGTTTCATCGTCCTACTCATCCCCGACTTGTGTGCCTCTTTCTTAAGCGTTCCCGAGTAGGTATGCTTCATAGTAGGGTCCAAATTCATGTCCTCGTCCCTAGTTCCCATTGTCCCCTTTACCATATTTCCGACCTTGACTATCTGATATGTAAGTTGGATTAAATATTTTTAGTATGTACATGGAGGATGAATACCAAACCCATATGCTCTTTAACTGTCCCTTGTTTGTCAAGATTTGGGACAACATATTTAAGTGGATAGATGTGGAAGTAAATCAATCAAGGGAGGGGCTAGCACATCTCAATTGGTTCTCTAGATTCATGAAGGTTAAACTAAAAAAACATAGGGAACTTGTTTTTTTTTTTTTTTTGCAACTTGTTGAAGCATTTGGATCAAGAGAAACAACAATCATTTTAGAAGAGAAATTTGTGATGTTGGAGAGATTATTAACAATATCAAATTAGTTTCTTAGGGTGCGTTTGATTTTCAAAATAAGAAGTATCGGACAAAATAATAATATTTAATACAAAATAGTACAAGACAACTTAACTTTTTGTAATGGACTGTGTTTGATGGATGATGCACTAGATACTTTTTTCTCTATTTAATTTGATATGTCTGTGCACTAGACAAAATATTATAACTTTTACAATAATATTATTTATTAATATTCAAAATATTAAGAATAAAAATATTAAATCATGAGAAGGAGGAAAAAAATATGAAGAAATATATTTTTTTACTCTATTTTATTTGACATGTTTATACACCATACAAACTAATATAACATTTACTTTAATATTTTATTAATATATAAAATATTGATATTTATGACTCAAAAGATTTAA
>CATIWC010003920.1:0-43163 GCA_948472305.1 Vicia faba | reverse complement strand
ACACAGCTTACAAATTTCATTGTATTGCGCTCTCCAAAGAGCAACTCTTCTCAAAAGATCAAAGGGTGCTGAGTTGGAATCACATTCAAACAAGAATTCTTGTGGTTCCGAACGATATAACTACAAGAGAACCGAGAACGGAGAGTTTTTCCCTCTTTTCTGTCTGATTCTTTGATCTTAAGAATGTAGGATTTAAGTTAAGAATGAATAATTGTGACATTTATAATTTTGACTTAGTTATACTTATAAAAACAAAAACAAAAAAACAAAAAACAAAAAATAAAATAAAATATAAATAGAAAATAGAATCCAATAATAAAAGATTAAATTTTATACTTGACACGTTGATATATGCAAAAATAGAATACTATAACATTTCATATTCTAAAATTTCACTGTTAAACAACCTTGCAAAAATCAACAAAAACACATCATAAAATTTTGTAGAAAGAAGCTTCACAGAAAAGAATGATGCTAAATATTTACAAACGACATATTGTGCTAAAAATAATGAATACAATATTTATTCATGTATTTAATCAATAAAAAGAATTTAATTTAAGTAATGGATTATCTCCGGTGTTATACAAATGTTTTTTCTCAATTTTAAAAAGCTTCCAACCATGCGTTTTGGCATTATTTTGTTTGAAATACAAAAAAAAAAGAAATAAAAAACAACGACATTTATGACTGTTTTTTAATTTAGAAAAGCACACTTCGCACTAATATTTAAAACACGGGCTCTCTATTGTCATTCTTTCTTAAACAATCTCAATTAAAAAGCTATATCTCTCTCGATCAAAAGAATACACTTGTTTCTCGTTCAATTCGATAATGATTTGTTTTGATATTAATTTTGTTCTACGAAATTTTTGATCCCATTCTCTATCAATGATATCGATTTGGTATTATTGGTAATTTCGAGAATTCTATCTTCATATAATAATGATTTGTTTCAATATTAATTGTCTTCTACGAAAATATCTCATTCTATATTAATGATATCATTTGGTTTAATGAAAATGATCAGTAATCTTTAGAATGTTATCTTCATATGATAATAATTCTTTCAATATTGCTTTTTTTATCTACAAAATTTTTGAAAATCTTGATCTCGTTATCTATCATTGATATCAATTTGGTTGCATACTTAAATTATAAATGAATTAGTTGCAATTAAAAGATTTTTGGAGTATTTTTAGAAAAATCAAATCACATAAAAAGAAAAAGATTTAAAGATAGAAAAAGACTTTCCATTATCTTACTTTATTTAGGCCACAAAAGTACAGATAGATCGCTCTTATGAAACACTTTTCATTATTCTATTTTATTTGGGCCACAAAAGTATGGATAGATTTCGAGTGGCTCTTATTTCATGGCATTATTATTGATGCAGGAGTATTGATTAAGTTTATATTAGTTTATCTATATTGTACTGATTTTAATCTTAACTACATAAAGTTGAACCTAAACTCGATATCATTTATACTCCATAATTGTATCATCAATGTGCAACCATAACATTTTTACTCTATTATTAACCATAATTTATTGGATATTTCAAGAAACTAAGAAGTCAATACTTTTTGTTCTATACTCTTTGTGCTTGTCTTTGGTGTTGTCACCCACCTAAAATTAAATGCAATTCATATACTACAAAAAAAAGCAAGATTTCTCATTTCTATGTCTCATACTATATAATATACGTATAACTTTATGAAGATTATGAGAGTCATCCAATCACAGTTGGTCTTTCAAATGAATTGTGTCTATTGAAAATCTTTCATTCAACCATTGTTATCATTAAGAAAAAATAGGGCTTAAGCCAAAAAAACTAAGAAAAAATAACACGATGGGTTGTAATCCTTATATCATCATTAGAAAATAGACATTTCTTCAAAGTAATCTTCATAATGTTATGTTCCTACTTCATACCTCAAGTTCAAATTGGCCAAAGCGTCAGCACAAAGAGTTACTTTTCGATACACATGTTCTATTTTGACTTCCTAACCTCCATTGATCAAATTTTTTATTTGATGTTGAAGACCTCAACCTCCTCCTATCTTTGTCTTGTTGTTTGTTAGTGTTTCAAAATGTTAGAAATTTTGGGTAACAAATATAATATTCCATGTGTTAGGACCTTTATGTAATTAGATGAAATTGTAGTGGTCTAATTAATAATAAGTCTATAGCTAAAAGCATAAATATCATGAAAAATAATATTATAGTATAGATACCATAAGTCAATATCTAATTTGATGAGAGGTCAAATTAGAATAATGAGAAATAAGAAATAGCCCTAAGGTTATTTATAGGGGTTATGGTCCTTATTTGTAGACAAAGTGAAAAAGGCTTATCAAGAATTTTCTATTCATCTCCATTAGAGGAGAATGAAGAAGTTATAAGGAACTCTACAAATCGAAAGATCAAATACTCGTAAATTTTCGGTTATTCTTTATGGCAAATTTAGATACGCTTTCGCTTTCATTTTCATAATTGTATTCGGGTATGAGTTTAAGGGATTTATTTAGAATTTTGTTTTTGATTTCTATATTGATAGATATTATAAGGTAATGAACATATCTAAAAAGTGATATCAGAGCAATTCATATCTGATTCAATTTGATTTTGAACTATTTAAGATACTTTGATCTTCGAATTGTATAAATCAATATTTTTCATGTTGATGATCATATGTTTTTTTAGAGTTATTTTTAATGTTAGGGTTTTAAAAACTAGACTCTATTTTGATCTTCTAATTTAATTAAGGATTAATCTTTTATACTCTAAAATTTTTTTTATTTTGTTAACGACAAACCTTTATTTATAAGATTAATATATTCTTAATTTTCTTGAAATTGCTCTTAGTAAATTACCTTGTAATTTTTAAATTTTCTGGAAATTGCTCTTAGTAAACTAGTTTGTAATATTATGATGATTTCGGTGTATATATATATATATATATATATATATATATATATATATATATATATATATATATATATATATATATATATATATATATATATATATATATATATATATATATACATATTTTAATTGCGCTTCTATTGCTTTCAAACTGTCCTTTGTGATACATTTTCGAATTGAAGAGTTTTGCACGATGATACAATTTTTTTAATGGTTTATCTTTATTGTTTTTTCTTTGCATACTATATATATATATATATATATATATATATATATATATATATATATATATATATATATATATATATATATATATATATATATATATATATATATATATATATATATATATATATATATATATATATATATATATATATATATATATATATATATATGAATGAAATCAATTGACATCTTTACAGAATGTCAAATTAAGATCCAAAATGCATGTATCTGGAAAAAGATGTATCAGGTTGAATATCTATACATAATTTTTTTCATAAAAGATTATAATTTGTTATATAAATTTTGTTATGCTAAGTGACTATCATATGTCGTATTGCCATCTAATGCTAAGTGATTATCATTAGGTCCTAAGTCTAAATTTAGGGACATGTTTATTATGATTTGGTATGTTATGGTATGAACAAGTGGTTTGTCTATACTGATAAGCTTTTTATCGGTTTGTCAATAAATGTGAAAGAGGTGGAAGGTAAGAGTATTTTTTGACGTGTATTTAGTTTCTTAACAAATCCCATTTGAAACTCTCTCCTCCGACTGACTTCAGAACCCATTCATGTATATGAATCAATAGCAAATCCAAATTCTTGGCTCGACCCTTGGTGCTCAGTGGTTCTTTGATGTTTCCTTCAGGTTTTGGTATGTTGTTGGTGAATTTTGTGTGTGAGCTCTAGTTCGGTCCTTGTTGGGTGGTAACTCACTGCGTGAGTGGTTGTGAAGCTTTCTTTTCCCTTTTGTTATTTTTTGTGTTGTTGTTGATTGTATATAATTGTTCCTTGTTTTTGTTAATTTTGGTTTCTTTTATTTTTCTGTTGGGTGTTGTGGTTTTTTTTTAACACTCCTTGTACCCATTGACTTTTTGTGTTCTCTACTGTGGGCTTTCGCCTTTGTCATTAATATATTATTTGACCAAATATAGATTAAAACTTTAATTAAACATAAAATTTATTAGTGGCAAATATTTGTAATATTTATTAATGTATCCATCATAAATACTTAACTCTTGATTTTTAAGTATACTTATCACAAAAAATTGTTTTATATTTTTATAATTTTTAATGGAAAAAGTTTGTTCCACTTTTTTTTTTATATTAATCCATAATAAATATTTTTCTAAAATTGATATTCTTTTCCATCTATAAAATACAATAATGTCTCAAGTATGTTTTAATAAAAAATTACAATTCATATATAATAATTGTTCTCAATTTGAATTAAAATTTATTAAAATTTAACTAATTAATGTATGGTAAATCCTATTTCATGTGTATAAATTATGTGTTCTAAAAACATCATAAAAATAAGGTGAAAAGTGTGTAATAATGTATAAATTGTATGATCTAACAACTAAATATAAAATAAGGCTAAAAATGTGTGGAATTATATATAAATTGTATGTTCCAATAACTAAATATAAAATAAGGTGAAAAGGTGTGAAACAACTTTAAAAAACATGTAAAAATAAGTATGATTTCTAAGATATAAAAGTTTTATAATTAGTGTAATAAAATTTCTCTCATTTTTATGTTGATAAGATTAAAATAACTTATTTTTCTAAACATTTATTTAATAATAGATATTTGTTTAGTGTTCAATTTTAATATATACTTTACGATACAAGAAAATTAAAATTGAGATTAAATATTATATACTGTAAGTATAAAATTTTTTACACAGCCAGTGCATTATAACCATCCATTAATAGTATTTAATAAATAATTAAAATAAAAATAATATATAATTTATAATTTAATGATCATGGTTCACTAATGGTATAAAATTTCTTTACTCTATCAATTCATTTAAAATTATAAAAAAAAATGTTACTCGTAACTACATTATCAATGATAATAATTTAAATTTAAATGATCTCAATACTTTGTAGATCTTTTAAACACTTTACAAACATTTTATTGTAAGGTAGGTAATCAAAATTATACTAAATACAGTATGTTTTAATTTACACACTATAAATCTCAAGTAACAAATATCATAAGAAGATACTAATAAATAAATTAGATATTATATTTTTCAACATTTTCATTTTAAAATAAATGAAGTAAAAAAGGAGAAAAATAAATATTAAAATATAATAAAAATAATAAATCATACACTAACACTCGTTCATAAAAAATTGATAAATTTAATAAATAATTTTAATAAATTATTAACACTGTTTTTAAATTTTGAAATAAACAATAGAGTCCAACGATAGACAATAACTCTCCGAACACAGCTTACAAATTTCATTGTATTGTGCTCTCCAAAGAGCAACTCTTCTCAAAAGATCAAAGGGTGCTGAGTTGGAATCACATTCAAATAAGAATTCTTGTGGTTCCGAAGGATCTAACTACAGGAGAACCGAGAACGAAGATTTTTTCCCTCTTTTCTGTCTGATTCTTTGCTCTTAAGAATGTAGGTTTTAAGTTAAGAATGAATAATTGTGACATTTATAATTTTGACTTAGTTATACCTATAAAAACAAAAACAAAAAAACAAAAAACAAAAAATAAAATAAAATATAAATAGAAAATAGAATCCAATAATAAAAGAATAAATTTTATACTTGACACGTTCATATATGCAAAATTAGAATACTATAACATTTCATATTCTAAAATTTCACTGTTAAAACAACCTTGCAAAAATCAACAAAAACACATCATAAAATTTTGTAGAAAGAAGCTTCACAGAAAAAGAATGATTCTAAATATTTACAAACGACATATTGTGCTAAAAATAATGAATACAATATTTATTCATGTATTTAATCAATAAAAAGAATTTAATTTAAGTAATGGATTAGCTCCGTGTTATACAAAAGTTTTTTCTCAATTTTAAAAAGCTTCCAACCATGCGTTTTGGCATTATTTTGTTTGAAATACAAAAAAAAAAGAAATAAAAAACAACGACATTTATGAAAGTTTTTTAATTTAGGAAAGCACACTTCGCACTAATATTTAAAACACGGGCTCTCTATTGTCATTCTTTCTTAAACAATCTCAATTAAAAAGCTATATCTCTCTCGATCAAAAGAATACACTTGTTCTCGTTCAATTCGATAATGATTTGTTTTGATATTAATTTTGGTATTATTGGTAATTTTGAGAATGCTATCTTCATATAATAATGATTTGTTTCAATATTAATTGTCTTCTACGAAAATATCTCATTCTATATTAATGATATCATTTGGTTTAATGAAAATTATCAGTAATCTTTAGAATGTTATCTTCAAATGATAATAATTCTTTCAATATTGATTTTTTTTTCTACAAAATTTTTGAAAATCTTGATCTCGTTATCTATCATTGATATCAATTTGGTAGCATACTTAAATTATAAATGAATTAGGTGCAATTAAAAGATTTTTGGAGTATTTTTAGAAAAATCAAATCACATAAAAAGAAAAAGATTTAAAGATAGAAAAAGACTTTCCATTATCTTAATTTATTTAGGCCACAAAAGTACAGATAGATCGCTCTTATGAAACACTTTTCATTATTCTATTTTATTTGGGCCTCAAAAGTATGGATAGATCTCGAGTGGCTCTTATTTCATGGCATTATTATTGATGCAGGAGTATTGATTAAATTTATATTAGTTTATCTATATTGTACTGATTTTAATCTTAACTACATAAAGTTGAACCTAAACTTGATATCATTTATACTCCATAATTGTATCATCAATGTGCAACCATAACATTTTTACTCTATTATTAACCATAATTTATTGCATATTTCGAGAAACTAAGAAGTCAATACTTTTTGTTCTATACTCTTTGTGCTTGTCTTTGGTGTTGTCACCCACCTAAAATTAAATGCAATACATATACTACAACAAAAAAAAGCAAGAATTCTCATTTCTATGTCTCATACTATATAATATACGTATAACTTTATGAAGATTATGAGAGTCATCCAATCACAGTTGGTCTTTCAAATGAATTGTGTCTAATGAAAATCTTTCATTCAACCATTGTTATTATTAAGAAAAAATAGGGCTTAAGCCAAAAAAACTAAGATAAAATAACACGATGGGTTGTAATCCTTATATCATCATTAGAAAACAGACATTCCTTCGAAGTAATCTTCATAATGTTATGTTCCTACTTCATACCTCAACTTCAAATTGGCCAAAGCGTCAGCACAAAGAGTTACTTTTCGATACACATGTTTCTATTTTGACTTCCTAACCTCCATTGATCAAATTTTTGATTTAATGTTGAAGACCTCAACCACCTCCTATCTTTGTCTCGTTGTTTGTTAGTGTTTCAAAATGTTATAAATTTTGGGTCACAAATATAATATTCCATGTGTTAGGACCATTATGTAATTAGATGAAGTTGTAGTGGTCTAATTAATAATAAGTCTATAGCTAAAAGCATAAATATCATGAAAAATAATATTATTGTATAGATACCATAAGTCAATATCTAATTTGATGAGAGGTCAAATTAGAATAATGAGAAATAAGAAATAGCCCTAAGGTTATTTATAGGGGTTATGGTCCTTATTTGTAGACAAGGTGAAAAAGGCTTATCAAGAATTTTCTGTTCATCTCCATTAGAGGAGAATGAAGAAGTTATAAGGAACTCTACAAATTGAAAGATCAAATACTCGTAAATGTTCGGTGATTCTTAATGGCAAATTTAGATACGTTTTCGCTTTCATTTTTATAATTGTATTCGGGTATGAGTTTAAGGGATTTATTTAGAATTTTGTTTTTGATTTCTATATTGATAGAAATTATAAGGTTATGAACATATCTAAAAAGTGATATCAGAGTAATTCATATCTGATTCAATTTGATTTTGAACTATTTAAGATCCTTTGATCTTCAAATTGTATAAATCGTTATTTCTCATGTTGATGATCACATGTTTTTTGAGAGTTTTTTTTAATGTTAGGGTTTTAAAAACTAGACTCTATTTTGATCTTCTAATTTAATTAAGGATTAATCTTTTATACTATAAAATTTTTTTATTCTGTTAACGACAAACCTTTATTTATAAGATTAATATATTCTTAATTTTCTTGAAATTTCTCTTAGCAAATTACATTGTAATTTTTAAATTTTCTGGAAAATGCTCTTAATAAATTAGTTTGTAATATTATGATAATTTCGGTATATATATATATATATATATATATATATATATATATATATATATATATATATATATATATATATATATATATATATATATATATATATATATATATATATATATATATATATATATATATATATATATATATATTTTTAATTGCGCTTCTATTGCTTTCAAACTGTCCTTTGTGATACGTTTTCGAATTGAAGAGTTTTGCACGATGATACAATATTTTTAATGGTTTATCTTTATTGTTTTTTCTTTGCATACAATATATATATATATAAATATATATATATATATATATATATATATATATATATATATATATATATATATATATATATATATATATATATATATATATATATATATATATATATATATGAAATCAATTGACATCTTTACAGAATGTCAAATTAAGATCCAAAATGCATGTATCTGGAAAAAGATGTATCAGGTTGAATATCTATACATAATTTTTTTCATAAAAGATTATCATTTGTTATATAAATTTTGTTATGCTAAGTAACTATCATATGTCGTATTGCCATCTTATGCTAAGTGATTATCATTAGGTCCTAAGTCTAAATTTAGGGACATGTTTATCATGATTTGGTATGTTATGGTATGAACATGTGGTTTGTCTATACTGATAAGCTTTTTATCGGTTCGTCAATAAATGTGAAAGAGGTGGAAGATAAGAGTATTTTTTGACGTGTATTTAGTTTCTTAACAAATCCCATTTTAAACTCTCTCCTCCGACTGACTTCAGAACCCATTCATGTAAATGAAACAATAGTGAATCCTAATTCTTGGCTCGACCCTTGGTGCTCAGTGGTTATTTGATGTTTCCTTCAAGTTTTGGTATGTTGTTGGTGAATTTGGTGTGTGAGCTCTAGTTCGGTCCTTGTTGGGTGGTAACTCACTGCGTGAGTGGTTGTGAAGCTTTCTTTTCCCTTTTGTTATTTTTTGTGTTGTTGTTGATTGTATATAATTGTTCCTTGTTTTTGTTAATTTTGGTTTCTTTTATTTTTCTGTTGGGTGTTGTGGTTTTTTTTTAACACTCCTTGTACCCATTGACTTTTTGTGTTCTCTACCGTGGGTTTTCGCCTTTGTCATTAATATATTATTTGACCAAATATAGATAAAAACTGTAATTAATTTATTAGTGGCAAATATTTGTAATATTTATTAATGTATCCATCATAAATACTTAACTCTTGATTTTTAAGTATACTTATCACAAAAAATTGTTTTATATTTTTATAATTATTAATGGAAAAAGTTTGTTCCACATTTTTTTATATTAATGCATAATAAATATTTTTCTAAAATTGATATTCTTTTCCATTTATAAAATACAATAATGTCACAAGTATGTTTTAATGAAAAATTACAATTCATATATAGTAATTGTTCTCAATTTGAATTAAAATTTATTAAAATTTAACTAATTAATGTATGGTAAATCATATTTCATGTGTATAAATTATGTGTTCTAAAAACATCATAAAAATAAGGTGAAAAGTGTGTAATAATGTATAAATTGTATGATCTAACAACTAAATATAAAATAAGGCTAAAAATGTGTGTAATAATATATAAATTGTATGTTCCAATAACTAAATATAAAATAAGGTGAAAAAGTGTGAAACAACTTTAAAAAAACATGTAAAAATAAGTATGACTTCTAAGATATAAAAGTTTTTATAATTAGTGTAATAAAATTTCTCTCATTTTTATGTTGATAAGATTAAAATAACTTATTTTTCTAAACATTTATTTAATAATAGATATTTGTTTAGTGTTCAATTTTAATATATAGTTTACGATACAAGAAAATTAAAAATGAGATTAATTATTATATACTATAAGTATAAAATATTTTACACAGTCAGTGCATTACAACCATCCATTAATAGTATTTAATAAATAATTAAAATAAAAATAAAATATAAATTATAATTTAATGATCATGGTTCACTAATGGTGTAAAATTTCTTTACTCTATCAATTCATTTAAAATTTAAAAAAAAAAATGTTACTCCTAACTACATTGTCAATGATAATAATTTAAATTTAAATGATCTCAATACGTTGTAGATCTTTTAAACACTTTACAAACATTTTATTGTAAGGTAGGTAATCAAAATTATACTAAATACAGTATGTTTTAATTTACACACTATAAATCTCAAGTAACAAATATCATAAGAAGATACTAATAAATAAATTAGATATTATATTTTTCAACATTTTCATTTTAAAATAAATGAAGTAAAAAAGGAGAAAAATAAATATTAAAATATAATAAAAATAATAAATCATACACTAACACTCGTTCATAAAAAATTGATAAATTTAATAAATAATTTTAATAAATTATTAACACTATTTTTAAATTTTGAAATAAACAATAGAGTCCAACGATAGACAATAACTCTCCGAACACAGCTTACAAATTTCATTGTATTGTGCTCTCCAAAGAGCAACTCTTCTCAAAAGATCAAAGGGTGCTGAGTTGGAATCACATTCAAACAAGAATTCTTGTGGTTCCGAAGGATCTAACTACAGGAGAACCGAGAACGAAGAGGTTTTCCCTCTTTTCTGTCTGATTCTTTGCTCTTAAGAATGTAGGTTTTAAGTTAAGAATGAATAATTGTGACATTTATAATTTTGACTTAGTTATACCTATAAAAACAAAAACAAAAAAAATGAAAAATGAAAAATAAAATAAAATATAAATAGAAAATAGAATCCAATAATAAAAGAAAAAATTTTATACTTTGACATGTTGATATATGCAAAAATAGAATACTATAACATTTCATATTCTAAAATTTCACTGTTAAACAACCTTGCAAAAATCAACAAAAAAACATCATAAAGTTTTGTAGAAAGAAGCTTCACAGAAAAGATTGATGCTAAATATTTACAAACGACATATTGTTCTAAAAATAATGAATACAATATTTATTCATGTATTTAATCAATAAAAAGAATTGAATTTAAGTAATGGATTAGCTCCGGTGTTATACAAATGTTTTTTCTCAATTTTAAAAAGCTTCCAACCATGCGTTTTGGCATTATTTTGTTTGAAATACAAAAAAAAGAAATAAAAAACAACGACATTTATGACTATTTTTTAATTTAGAAAAGCACACTCCGCACTAATATTTAAAACACGGGCTCTCTATTGTCATTCTTTCTTAAACAATCTCAATTAAAAAGCTATATCTCTCTCGATCAAAAGAATACACTTGTTTCTCGTTCAATTCGATAATGATTTGTTTTGATATTAATTTTGTTCTACGAAATTTTTGATCTCATTCTCTATCAATGATATCGATTTGGTATTATTGATAATTTCGAGAATGCTATCTTCATATAATAATGATTTGTTTCAATATTAATTGCCTTCTACGAAAATATCTCATTCTATATTAATGATATCATTTGGTTTAATGAAAATTATCAGTAATCTTTAGAATGTTATCTTCATGTGATAATAATTCTTTCAATATTGCTTTTTTTATCTACAAAATTTTTGAAAATATTGATCTCGTTATCTATCATTGATATCAATTTGGTAGCATACTTAAATTATAAATGAATTAGGTGCAATTAAAAGATTTTTGGAGTATTTTTAGAAAAATCAAATCACATAAATAGAAAAAGATTTAAAGATAGAAAAAGACTTTCCATTATCTTACTTTATTTAGGCCACAAAAGTATAGATAGATCGCTCTTATGAAACACTTTTCATTATTCTATTTTATTTGGGCCACAAAAGTATGGATAGATCTCGAGTGGCTCTTATTTCATGGCATTATTATTGATGCAGGAGTATTGATTAAGTTTATATTAGTTTATCTATATTGTTCTGATTTTAATCTTAACGACATAAAGTTGAACCTAAACTTGATATCATTTATACTCCATAATTGTATCATCAATGTGCAACCATAACATTTTTACTCTATTATTAACCATAATTTATTGCATATTTCGAGAAACTAAGAAGTCAATACTTTTTGTTCTATACTATTTGTGCTTGTCTTTGGTGTTGTCACCCACCTAAAATTAAATGCAATACATATACTACAACAAAAAAAAGCAAGATTTCTCATTTCTATGTCTCATACTATATAATATACGTAGAACTTTATGAAGATTATGAGAGTCATCCAATCACAGATGGTCTTTCAAATGAATTGTGTCTATTGAAAATCTTTCATTCAACCATTGTTATTATTAATAAAAAATAGGGCTTAAGCCAAAAAAACTAAGAAAAAAAAACACGATGGGTTGTAATCCTTATATCATCATTAGAAAACAGACATTTCTTCAAAGTAATCTTCATAATGTTATGTTCCTACTTCATACCTTAACTTCAAATTGGCCAAAGCGTCAGCACAAAGAGTTACTTTTCGATACACATGTTCTATTTTGACTTCCTAACCTCCATTGATCAAATTTTTTATTTGATGTCGAAGACCTCAACCTCCTCCTATCTTTGTCTTGTTGTTTGTTAGTGTTTCAAAATGTTAGAAATTTTGGGTCACAAATACAATATTCCATGTGTTAGGACCATTATGTAATTAGATGAAGTTGTAGTGGTCTAATTAATAATAAGTCTATAGCTAAAAGCATAAATATCATGAAAAATAATATTATTGTATAGATACCATAAGTCAATATCTAATTTGATGAGAGGTCAAATTAGAATAATGAGAAATAAGAAATAGCCCTAAGGTTATTTATAGGGGTTATGGTCCTTATTTGTAGACAAAGTGAAAAAGGCTTATCAAGAATTTTCTGTTCATCTCCATTAGAGGAGAATGAAAAAGTTATAAGGAACTCTACAAATTGAAAGATCAAATACTCGTAAATGTTCGGTGATTCTTAATGGCAAATTTAGATACGTTTTCGCTTTCATTTTCATAATTGTATTCGGGTATGAGTTTAAGGGATTTATTTAGAATTTTATTTTTGATTTCTATATTGATAGAAATTATAAGGTTATGAACATATCTAAAAAGTGATATCAGAGTAATTCATATCTGATTCAATTTGATTTTGAACTATTTAAGATCCTTTGATCTTCAAATTGTATAAATCAATATTTTTCATGTTGATGATCACATGTTTTTTGAGAGTTTTTTTTAATGTTAGGGTTTTAAAAACTAGAATCTATTTTGATCTTCTAATTTAATTAAGGATTAATCTTTTATACTCTAAATTTTTTTTATTCTGTTAACGACAAACCTTTATTTATAAGATTAATATATTCTTAATTTTCTTGAAATTGCTCTTAGTAAATTACCTTGTAATTTTTAAATTTTCTGGAAATTGCTCTTAATAAATTAGTTTGTAATATTATGATGATTTCGGTATATATATATATTTAATTGCGCTTCTATTGCTTTCAAACTGTCCTTTGTGATACGTTTTCGAATTGAAGAGTTTTGCACGATGATACAATATTTTTAATGGTTTATCTTTATTGTTTTTTCTTTGCTTACAATATATATATATATATATATATATATATATATATATATATATATATATATATGAAATCAATTGACATCTTTACAGAATGTCAAATTAAGATCCAAAATGCATGTATCTGGAAAAAGATGTATCAGGTTGAATATCTATACATAATTTTTTTCATAAAAGATTATAAGTTGTTATATAAGTTTTGTTATGCTAAGTGACTATCATATGTCGTATTGCGATCTAATGCTAAGTGATTATCATTAGGTCCTAAGTCTAAATTTAGGGACATGTTTATTATGATTTGGTATGTTATGGTATGAACATGTGGTTTGTCTATACTGATAAGCTTTTTATCGGTTCGTCAATAAATTTGAAAGAGGTGGAAGGTAAGAGTATTTTTTGACGTGTATTTAGTTTCTTAACAAATCCCATTTGAAACTCTCTCCTCCGACTGACTTCAGAACCCATTCATGTATATGAATCAATAGCAAATTCAAATTCTTGGCTCGACCATTGGTGCTCAGTGGTTCTTTGATGTTTCCTTCAGGTTTTGGTATGTTGTTGGTGAATTTTGTGTGTGAGCTCTAGTTCGGTCCTTGTTGGGTGGTAACTCTCTGCGTGAGTGGTTGTGAAGCTTTCTTTTCCCTTTTGTTATTTTTTGTGTTGTTGTTGATTGTATATAATTGTTCCTTGTTATTGTTAGTTTTGGTTTCTTTTGTTTTTCTGTTGGGTGTTGTTGTTTTTTTTAACACTCCTTGTACCCATTGACTTTTTGTGTTCTCTACCGTGGGTTTTCGCCTTTGTCATTAATATATTATTTGACCAAATATAGATTAAAACTGTAATTAATTTATTAGTGGCAAATATTTGTAATATTTATTAATGTATCCATTATAAATACTTAACTCTTGATTTTTAAGTATACTTATCACAAAAAATTGTTTTATATTTTTATAATTATTAATGGAAATTGTTTGTTCCACATTTTTTTTTATATTAATCCATAATAAATATTTTTCTAAAATTGATATTCTTTTCCATCTATAAAATACAATAATGTCTCAAGTATGTTTTAATAAAAAATTACAATTCATATATAATAATTGTTCTCAATTTGAATTAAAATTTATTAAAATTTAACTAATTAATGTATGGTAAATCATATTTCATGTGTATAAATTATGTGTTCTAAAAACATCATAAAAATAAGGTGAAAAGTGTGTAATAATGTATAAATTGTATGATCTAACAACTAAATATAAAATAAGGCTAAAAATGTGTGTAATGATATATAAATTGTATGTTCCGATAACTAAATATAAAATAAGGTTAAAAGGTGTGAAACAACTTTAAAAAAACATGTAAAAATAAGTATGACTTATAAGATATAAAAGTTTTTATAATTAGTGTAATAAAATTTCTCTCATTTTTATGTTGATATGATTAAAATAACTTATTTTTCTAAACATTTATTTAATAATAGATATTTGTTTAGGGTTCAATTTTAATATATAGTTTACGATACAAGAAAATTAAAAATGAGATTAATTATTATATACTGTAAGTATAAAATATTTTACACAGTCAGTGCATTACAACCATCCACTAAGAGTATTTAATAAATAATTAAAATAAAAATAAAATATAAATTATAATTTAATATTCATGGTTCACTAATGGTGTAAAATTTCTTTACTCTATCAATTCATTTAAAATTTTTTAAAAAAAATGTTACTCCTAACTACATTGTCAACGATAACAATTTAAATTTAAAGGATCTCAATACTTTGTAGATCTTTTAAACACTTTACAAACATTTTATTGTAAGGTAGGTAATCAAAATTATACAGTATGTTTTAATTTACACACTATAAATCTCAAGTAACAAATATTATAAGAAGATACTAATAAATAAATTATATATTATATTTTTCAATATTTTCATTTAAAAATAAATGAAGTAAAAAATGAGAAAAATAAATATTAAAATGTAATAAAAATAATAAATCATACACTAACACTCGTTCATAAAAAAATGATAAAATTAATAAATAATTTTAATAAATTATTAACACTGTTTTTAAATTTTGAAATAAACAATAGAGTCCAACGATAGACAATAACTCTCCGAACACAGCTTACAAATTTCATTGTATTGTGCTCTCCAAAGAGCAACTCTTCTCAAAAGATCAAAGGGTGCTGAGTTGGATCACATTCAAACAAGAATTCTTGTGGTTCCGAAGGATATAACTACAAGAGAACCGAGAACGGAGAGTTTTTCCCTCTTTTCTGTCTGATTCTTTGCTCTTAAGAATGTAGGATTTAAGTTAAGAATGAATAATTGTGACATTTATAATTTTGACTTAGTTATACCTATAAAAACAAAAACAAAAAAAAAATGAAAAATGAAAAATAAAATAAAATATAAATAGAAAATAGAATCCAATAATAAAAGAAAAATTTGTATACTGTGACATGTTGATATATGCAAAAATAGAATACTATAACATTTCATATTCTAAAATTTCACTGTTAAACAACCTTGCAAAAATCAACAAAAAAACATCATAAAATTTTGTAGAAAGAAGCTCCACAGAAAAGATTGATGCTAAATATTTACAAACGACATATTGTGCTAAAAATAATGAATACAATATTTATTCATGTATTTAATCAATAAAAAGAATTTAATTTAAGTAATGGATTAGCTCCGGTGTTATACAAATGTTTTTTCTCAATTTTAAAAAGCTTCCAACCATGCGTTTTGGCATTCTTTTGTTTGAAATACAAAAAAAAGAAATAAAAAACAACGACATTTATGACTGTTTTTTAATTTAGAAAAGCACACTACGCACTAATATTTAAAACACCGGCTCTCTATTGTCATTCTTTCTTAAACAATCTCAATTAAAAAGCTATATCTCTCTCGATCAAAAGAATACACTTGTTTCTCGTTCAATTCGATAATGATTTGTTTTGATATTAATTTTGTTCTACGAAATTTTTGATCTCATTCTCTATCAATGATATCGATTTGGTATTATTGGTAATTTCGAGAATGCTATCTTCATATAATAATGATTTGTTTCAATATTAATTGTCTTCTACGAAAATATTGTTGGAAATCCACCAATACACTATGATGAATTTCGACCACCACTTGATGATAAGTTATGAAACAAACAAAGAAAAGAACAATGGAGATATTTCTGCAGAATTTCTCTTCTGCCCACAAACTGTGGAAATTTTATTATTCACTTTGCAACTGCAAAATACTGTGAATGACTTCAATGACTTGAATACAAAATAAGGGTTACTCCCTCTTATTTATAGATTTAGGTTAGCTTGCTCCCTAAGCTAAACCCAAGCCCAAAATATCTCTTTACTAAATCAAATCTAATCTAGATTTAAATTCAAATCTATTTAAATCTAAACAAATCAAATCTTATTTTGACACCTATGAATTACAATTTAACACACCACCTAATTCATTGTGTCTAAACTGTCTATGTTCATCATGGCCCTTAGTTTTCTGAATACTTCGACCTGCACTCCCTTCGTCATGATGTCTGCAATCTGATTCTCAGTTCTGCAGTGTTCCAAATTCATCTTCCCATCAGCTACCCGCTCTCGAAGATAATGGAACCTCATTTCGATGTGCTTACTTCGACCATGTGCTATTGGGTTCTTCGCCAGATTGATAGCTGACATGCTGTCTATCTTCATGGTAATTGCTCCATGATTTTTCCCTGTTATCTCTTCGACCAAGTTCACCATCCAGGTTGCTTGGCATGCACAAAGAGAAGCAGCTATGTATTCTGCTTCGCATGATGATAATGCTACTACTGGTTCTTTTCTCGAACTCCAAGCAATTGTTGCACCACCTAGCATAAACACATATCCTGCTGTTGACTTTCGATCTTCAGCATCACTACACCAACTCGAATCAGTGTATCCCACTAGCTTGCATTCTTTTCCTTTATCAACTGCAGGAAACAGAATGCCATAATCGAAAGTTCCTTTGAGATACCTTAGTATCCTCTTCACAGCTGCTAGATGTGATACCTTTGGCTTCTGCATGAATCTACTTACCATACCTACACTGTATGCTAAGTCAGGCCTTGTATGACAAAGGTATCTCAATGATCCAATAAGTCTTCTCTATTGGGTTGGATCAACATCATCTTCATCTGCATCTTTCGACAGTTGCAGTCTTGGTTCTGCATGTGTCGAAGTTGAGTTGCATTCTTCCATCTCAAACCTCTTGAGAATTTCCCCTGCATATCTTCTTTGATGCATCATCAAACCTCTACTGCTCTTGTGGAATTCGATACCAAGGAAATATGAAATCTCACCCAAATCAGACATTTCGAATTCCTTGCTAAGATCAACTTTGAAGTCTTCGATCTCACTCTTGCAGCTACCTGTTATCAACAAATCATCTACATAGAGACATAGTATAAGCAATTTACTCTTGCTTCTTCTTACATATACTCCATGTTCAGTTATGCACTTCTCAAATTCCTTCTCCCTTAGAAAACTATCAATTTTCTTATTCCAAGCCCTTGGAGCTTGTTTCAAACCATACAGGGCTTTATGTAGCCTGTACACCTTTCTTTCTTCGTCATGTTTCACAAACCCAACTGGTTGTTTAACATAGACTTCTTCATCTAAGGGTCCATTTAGGAATGCACACTTCACGTCCATCTGACATATGTGCCAACTGTTGATTTCTGCTAGACCAACAACTAACCTGATTGTTTCGATCCTAGCAACAGGTGCAAAAACTTCGTCGAAGTCTATTCCTTCTTTCTGTAGAAATCCTTTCGCCACAAGTCTTGCTTTGTGTCGAGTTACTTCACCTTTCGAATTCGTCTTCACTTTGTATACCCACTTGACATCAATTGCCTTCTTGCCTTGAGGCAATTTGACAAGTGACCAAGTGTTGTTGTCTTCGATAGACTTTACTTCTTCGTTCATTGCTTTCACCCACTTCGAATCCTTTAATGCTTCAGTTGCATTAACAGGTTCGACATCTGCATAGAAAGCATAATGTACCAGCTCACCTTCATCATCTATTACATCATCTGATGTAATCACACAATCTTGCAATCTTGCAGGCATGCGTCTTGTTCTTTGAGGTCTGCTTGTACTGGGTATATTTGCTGGCTCCTCTTGTCGAACTTCTCTTTCGACTTGAGTTTCTGGCTCTTCGAATAAGATTCCCACTGAATCTTTCTTGACATTTGCAGTCCAATCCCATTCTTTGAACTCATCTATGATCACGTCCCTGCTGATCACAATCTTCTTGTTCTCTGGATCGAACAACTTGTAGCCTCCTGTCGAATGATATCCAACTAGGATCATTTGACTTGACTTGTCATCAAGTTTCTTTCTCAACTGATCTGGCACATGTCTATGTGCAATAGATCCAAATACTTTCAGATGACTTAAGCTAGGCTTCACACCAGACCAACATTCTTCTGGAGTAATTCCTTCTAGCTTCTTTGTAGGACTTCTGTTCAAAATGTATGTTGCAGTCGAAACAGCTTCACCCCAGAACTCTTTGGGTAAATTCTTGCCTTTCAACATACTTCTCACCATATTCATGATGGTTCGATTTTTCCTTTCTGCAATTCCATTTTGTTGTGGAGTATAGGGTGGCACCACCTCATGCACAATCCCTTCTTTTTCACATAATCTGTCGAAGTCTTTCGACACATATTCTCCTCCACCATCAGTTCTCAAAACTTTGAGTTTTCGTCCACTTTGTCTTTCGATCATAGACTTAAACTTAGTGAATACTTCGAACACTTCACTTTTCTGCTTGATCAGGTAAGTCCATAGCTTTCGACTGAAATCATCTATGAATGTAACAAAGTATTTGTTACCTCCTATCGAATCCACCTGAATTGATCCACATACATCAGAGTATATGACTTCGAGATTAGCCTTCGATCTGCTTCCTGCATCCTTGCTGAAGCTGTTCTTGTGTTGCTTCGCCTGCACACATTCTTCACATACTTCGTTTGGAATGTCAATTTCAGGCAATCCTGAAACCATATTTCTTCTCTTCAAATCTCTGATGTCTCTGAAGTTGAGATGACCAAGTCTATAATGCCATATCCATTCATCTCTGCTAGCTGCAGTCGAAAGGCACTTGTGCTCCATCACATTTAGTTCAATCTTGAAGGTTCGATTCTGAGACATAGGAGCCTTCAAGATTACTCTCCCATTTGCATCAACAACTCTCATCAACTTATCTTCGATTGATACTTTATAATTCTTTTCGACCAACTGCCCTATACTGAGCAAATTGCTCTTCATGCCTGGTATGTATAATACATTCGAAATTACTGACTTCTTGCCATCTTTCCTCATGATCATAACATCACCAATACCTTCAGCTGCTAGGGTGTTGTCATTCGCAAATTTTACCAAATTTTTCGTTGAGGGTTTTATGTTGACGAACCAGTCTTTCCTTCCAGACATATGTGATGAACATCCTGAATCCAAGTACCATTGGTCCTTGAATCTATCTTCATCTCTTGTTGTGACCATCAGCATCATCTCTTCTTCTTCTTCATGTTTTGCCAGCTTTGCATCACTTTCTTGATTCTTTTGTTTTTCTGGACAATCACTCGAATAGTGACCATACTTCTGACAGTTATAACATTGAATGTGACTCTTATCAGGTTTTCGACCACCACCTCTTCCTCTGTTTGCAGCACCACCTCTTTGGTTGTCGTGGTGTGGTCTTCTTTGATTCGACATGTCTCCTTCGATTTGGTTTCCTCTACCATTCGATTTGTTGTAGCCACCTCTACTTCTGTCGAAATACTTTCCTTTGCCTTTGGTTTCTTTTGCTGAATGTGCCTGCAAGGCTACATCACTTTTCGATTTTCCTGCAGCTCTTTCGTTCATTCTTTGTTCATGAGATTCGAGCGTCCCTTGAAGCTCTTCCTTTGTCAATTTCGACAAGTCTTTCCCCTCTTCGATCGCCACCACTATGTGGTCGAACTTAGGAGCTAAGGATCTCAAGATCTTCGAAACAACAGCTCTTGTTGTTAATGTTTCTCCACATGTCTTGATTTGATTCACTAGTTTTGTAACTCTAGTGAAGAAATCAGATATGTTTTCACTGTCTTCCATCTGAAGCAGTTCATAGGTTCTTTTGTGAGTTTGTAACCTCACTTCTTTCACCTTCTCAGCGCCTCCAAAAGATTTCTCCAGGATCTCCCAAGCTTCTTTTGCAGATTCTGAATCACTAATCTTTTCGAAATTGTCTGGGCTAACACATTGATGAATTATAAACAATGCTTTATAACTCTGTTTCTCAGATTCTGTATATTTCTTCTTTTCTTCTTCTGAAGCGTTTTCGCCAAGCGCTTTGACTCCATCTTTTACAAGGTCCCAAAGGCCTTGACACCTTAATAGGACTTTCATCTGCTTGCATCAATTCTCATAGTTGTCGACTTTCAGAATTGGCAGCGTTGCTGGATAGTTTGCATTCCCATAACTTGTCATCGTGAATTCTTCAATCGTTCTTGATTGACACTTCCCTTGAATCGAAACACAAGCTCTTGATACCAGATGTTGGAAATCCACCAATACACTATGATGAATTTCGACCACCACTTGATGATAAGTTATGAAACAAACAAAGAAAAGAACAATGGAGATATTTCTGCAGAATTTCTCTTCTGCCCACAAACTGTGGAAATTTTATTATTCACTTTGCAACTGCAAAATACTGTGAATGACTTCAATGACTTGAATACAAAATAAGGGTTACTCCCTCTTATTTATAGATTTAGGTTAGCTTGCTCCCTAAGCTAAACCCAAGCCCAAAATATCTCTTTACTAAATCAAATCTAATCTAGATTTAAATTCAAATCTATTTAAATCTAAACAAATCAAATCTTATTTTGACACCTATGAATTACAATTTAACAAATATCTCATTCTATATTAATGATATCATTTGGTTTAATGAAAATTATCAGTAATCTTTAGAATGTTATCTTCATGTGATAATAATTCTTTCAATATTGCTTTTTTTATCTACAAAATTTTTGAAAATCTTGATCTCGTTATCTATCATTGATATCAATTTGGTAGCATACTTAAATTATAAATGAATTAGGTGCAATTAAAAGATTTTTGGAGAATTTTTAGAAAAATCAAATCACATAAAAAGAAAAAGATTTAAAGATAGAAAAAGACTTTCCATTATCTTACTTTATTTAGGCCACAAAAGTACAGATAGATCGCTCTTATGAAACACTTTTCATTATTCTATTTTATTTGGGCCACAAAAGTATGGATAGATCTCGAGTGGCTCTTATTTCATGGCATTATTATTGATGCAGGAGTATTGATTAAGTTTATATTAGTTTATCTATATTGTACTGATTTTAATCTTAACGACATAAAGTTGAACCTAAACTTGTATCATCAATGTGCAACCATAACATTTTTACTCTATTATTAACCATAATTTATTGCATATTTCGAGAAACTAAGAAGTCAATACTTTTTGTTCTATACTCTTTGTGCTTGTCTTTGGTGTTGTCACCCACCTAAAATTAAATGCAATACATATACTACAACAAAAAAAAGCAAGATTTTTCATTTCTATGTCTCATACTATATAATATACGTAGAACTTTATGAAGATTATGAGAGTCATCCAATCACAGTTGGTCTTTCAAATGAATTGTGTCTATTGAAAATCTTTCATTCAACCATTGTTATTATTAATCAAAATAGGGCTTAAGCCAAAAAAACTAAGAAAAAAAAACACGATGGGTTGTAATCCTTATATCATCATTAGAAAACAGACATTTCTTCAAAGTAATCTTCATAATGTTATGTTCCTACTTCATACCTTAACTTCAAATTGGCCAAAGCGTCAGCACAAAGAGTTACTTTTCGATACACATGTTCTATTTTGACTTCCTAACCTCCATTGATCAAATTTTTTATTTGATGTCGAAGACCTCAACCTCCTCCTATCTTTGTCTTGTTGTTTGTTAGTGTTTCAAAATGTTAGAAATTTTGGGTCACAAATACAATATTCCATGTGTTAGGACCATTATGTAATTAGATGAAGTTGTAGTGGTCTAATTAATAATAAGTCTATAGCTAAAAGCATAAATATCATGAAAAATAATATTATTGTATAGATACCATAAGTCAATATCTAATTTGATGAGAGGTCAAATTAGAATAATGAGAAATAAGAAATAGCCCTAAGGTTATTTATAGGGGTTATGGTCCTTATTTGTAGACAAAGTGAAAAAGGCTTATCAAGAATTTTCTGTTCATCTCCATTAGAGGAGAATGAAAAAGTTATAAGGAACTCTACAAATTGAAAGATCAAATACTCGTAAATGTTCGGTGATTCTTAATGGCAAATTTAGATACGTTTTCGCTTTCATTTTCATTATTGTATTCGGGTATGAGTTTAAGGGATTTATTTAGAATTTTGTTTTTGATTTCTATATTGATAGAAATTATAAGGTTATGAACATATCTAAAAAGTGATATCAGAGTAATTCATATCTGATTCAATTTGATTTTGAACTATTTAAGATCCTTTGATCTTCAAATTGTATAAATCGTTATTTCTCATGTTGATGATCACATGTTTTTTGAGAGTTTTTTTTAATGTTAGGGTTTTAAAAACTAGAATCTATTTTGATCTTCTAATTTAATTAAGGATTAATCTTTTATACTCTAAATTTTTTTATTCTGTTAACGACAAACCTTTATTTATAAGATTAATATATTCTTAATTTTCTTGAAATTGCTCTTAGTAAATTACCTTGTAATTTTTAAATTTTCTGTAAATTGCTCTTAATAAGTTAGTTTGTAATATTATGATGATTTCGGTATATATATATATATATATATATATATATATATATATATATATATATATATATATATATATATATATATATATATATATATATATATATATTTAATTGCGCTTCTATTGCTTTCAAACTATCCTTTGTGATACGTTTTCGAATTGAAGAGTTTTGCACGATGATACAATATTTTTAATGGTTTATCTTTATTGTTTTTTCTTTGCATACAATATATATATATATATATATATATATATATATATATATATATATATATATATATATATATATATATATATATATATATATATATATATATATATATATATATATATATATATATGAAATCAATTGACATCTTTACAGAATGTCAAATTAAGATCCCAAATGCATGTTTCTGGAAAAAGATGTATCAGGTTGAATATCTATACATAAATTTTTTCATAAAAGATTATCATTTGTTATATAAATTTTGTTATGCTAAGTGACTATCATATGTCGTATTGCCATCTTATGCTAAGTGATTATCATTAGGTCCTAAGTCTAAATTTAGGGACATGTTTATTATGATTTGGTATGTTTGTTATGAACATGTGGTTTGTCTATACTGATAAGCTTTTTATCGGTTCGTCAATAAATGTGAAAGAGGTGGAAGATAAGAGTATTTTTTGACGTGTATTTAGTTTCTTAACAAATCCCATTTGAAACTCTCTCCTCCGACTGACTTCGGAACCCATTCATGTATATGAATCAATAGCAAATCAAAATTCTTGGCTCGACCCTTGGTGCTCAGTGGTTCTTTGATGTTTCCTTCAGGTTTTGGTATGTTGTTGGTGAATTTGGTGTGTGAGCTCTAGTTCGGTCCTTGTTGGGTGGTAACTCACTGCGTGAGTGGTTGTGAAGCTTTCTTTTCCCTTTTGTTATTTTTTGTGTTGTTGTTGATTGTATATAATTGTTCCTTGTTTTTGTTAGTTTTTATGTTTCTTTTGTTTTTCTGTTGGGTGTTGTTGTTTTTTCTAACACTCCTTGTACCCATTGACTTTTTGTGTTCTCTACCGTGGGCTTTCGCCTTTGTCATTAATATATTATTTGACCAAATAGAGATTAAAACTGTAATTAATTTATAAGTGGCAAATATTTGTAATATTTATTAATGTATCCATTATAAATACTTAACTCTTGATTTTTAAGTATACTTATCACAAAAAATTATTTTATATTTTTATAATTATTAATGGAAAACGTTTGTTCCACATTTTTTTTATATTAATGCATAATAAATATTTTTCTAAAATTGATATTCTTTTCCATTTATAAAATACAATAATGTCACAAGTATGTTTTAATAAAAAATTACAATTCATATATAATAATTGTTCTCAATTTGAATTAAAATTTATTAAAATTTAACTAATTAATGTATGGTAAATCATATTTCATGTGTATAAATTATGTGTTCTAAAAACATCATAAAAATAAGCTGAAAAGTGTGTAATAATGTATAAATTGTATGATCTAACAACTAAATATAAAATAAGGCTAAAAATGTGTGTAATAATATATAAATTGTATGTTCCAATAACTAAATATAAAATAAGGTGAAAAGGTGTGAAATAACTTTAAAAAAACATGTAAAAATAAGTATGACTTCTAAGATATAAAAGTTTTTATAATTAGTGTAATAAAATTTCTCTCATTTTTATGTTGATAAGATTAAAATAACTTATTTTTCTAAACATTTATTTAATAATAGATATTTGTTTAGTGTTCAATTTTAATATATATAGTTTACGATACAAGAAAATTAAAAATGAGATTAATTATTATATGCTGTAAGTATAAAATATTTTACACAGTCAGTGCATTACAACCATTCATTAATAGTATTTAATAAATATTTAAAATAAAAATAAAATATAATTTATAATTTAATGATCATGGTTCACTAATGGTGTAAAATTTCTTTACTCTATCAATTCATTTAAAATTATCAAAAAATATGTTACTCGTAACTACATTATCAACGATAATAATTTAAATTTAAATGATCTCAATACTTTGTAGATCTTTTAAACACTTTACAAACATTTTATTGTAAGGTAGGTAATCAAAATTATACTAAATACAGTATGTTTTAATTTAAACACTATAAATCTCAAGTAACAAATATCATAAGAAGATACTAATAAATAAATTATATATTATATTTTTCAACATTTTCATTTAAAAATAAATGAAGTAAAAAAGGAGAAAAATAAATATTAAAATATAATAAAAATAATAAATCATACACTAACACTCGTTCATAAAAAAATTGATAAAATTAATAAATAATTTTAATAAATTATTAACACTGTTTTTAAATTTTGAAATAAACAATAGAGTCCAACGATAGACAATAACTCTCCGAACACAGCTTACAAATTTCATTGTATTGTGCTCTCCAAAGAGCAACTCTTCTCAAAAGATCAAAGGGTGCTGAGTTGGAATCACATTCAAACAAGAATTCTTGTGGTTCCGAAGGATCTAACTACAAGAGAACCGAGAACGAAGAGTTTTTCCCTCTTTTCTGTCTGATTCTTTGATCTTAAGAATGTAGGTTTTAAGTTAAGAATGAATAATTGTGACATTTATAATTTTGACTTAGTTATACCTATAAAAACAAAAACAAAAAAAAATAAAAAATAAAAAATAAAATAAAATATAAATAGAAAATAGAATCCAATAATAAAAGAATAAATTTTATACTTGACATGTTGATATATGCAAAAATAGAATACTATAACATTTCATATTCTAAAATTTCACTGTTAAACAACCTTGCAAAAATCAACAAAAACACATCATAAAATTTTGTAGAAAGAAGCTTCACAGCTAAATATTTACAAACGACATATTGTGCTAAAAATAATGAATACAATATTTATTCATGTATTTAATCAATAAAAAGAATTTAATTTAAGTAATGGATTAGCTCTGGTGTTATACAAAAGTTTTTTCTCAATTTTAAAAAGCTTCCAACCATGCGTTTTGGCATTATTTTATTTGAAATACAATAAAGAAGAAATAAAAAACAACGACATTTATGACTGTTTTTTAATTTAGAAAAGCACACTTTGCACTAATATTTAAAACACGGGCTCTCTATTGTCATTCTTTCTTAAACAATCTCAATTAAAATGCTATATCTCTCTCGATCAAAAGAATACACTTGTTTCTCGTTCAATTCGATAATGATTTGTTTTGATATTAATTTTGTTCTACGAAATTCTTGATCTCATTCTCTATCAATGATATCGATTTGGTATTATTGGTAATTTCGAGAATGCTATCTTCATATAATAATGATTTGTTTAACTATTAATTGTCTTCTACGAAAATATCTCATTCTATATTAATGATATCATTTGGTTTAATAAAAATTATCAGTAATCTATAGAAAGTTATCTTCATATGATAATAATTCTTTCAATATTGCTTTTTTTTCTACAAAATTTTTGAAAATCTTGATCTCGTTATCTATCATTGATATCAATTTGGTAGCATACTTAAATTATAAATGAATTAGGTGCAATTAAAAGATTTTTGGAGTATTTTTAGAAAAATCAAATCACATAAAAAGAAAAAGATTTAAAGATAGAAAAAGACTTTCCATTATCTTACTTTATTTAGGCCACAAAAGTATAGATAGATCGCTCTTATGAAACACTTTTCATTATTCTATTTTATTTGGGCCACAAAAGTATGGATAGATCTCGAGTGGCTCTTATTTCATGGCATTATTATTGATGCAGGAGTATGTATTAAGTTTATATTAGTTTATCTATATTGTACTGATTTTAATCTTAACTACATAAAGTTGAACCTAAACTTGATATGATTTATACTCCATAATTGTATCATCAATGTGAAACCATAACATTTTTACTCTATTATTAACCATAATTTATTGCATATTTCGAGAAACTAAGAAGTCAATACTTTTTGTTCTATACTCTTTGTGCTTGTCTTTAGTGTTGTCACCCACCTAAAATTAAATGCAATACATATACTACAACAAAAAAAAGCAAGAATTCTCATTTCTATGTCTCATACTATATAATATACGTAGAACTTTATGAAGATTATGAGAGTCATCCAATCACAGTTGGTCTTTCAAATGAATTGTGTCTATTGAAAATCTTTCATTGAACCATTGTTATTATTAAGAAAAAATAGGGCTTAAGCCAAAAAAACTAAGAAAAAATAACACGATGGGTTGTAATCCTTATATCATCATTAGAAAACAGACATTTCTTCAAAGTAATCTTCATAATGTTATGTTCCTACTTCATACCTCAAGTTCAAATTGGCCAAAGCGTCAGCACAAAGAGTTACTTTTCGATACACATGTTTTATTTTGACTTCCTAACCTCCATTGATCAAATTTTTTATTTGATGTTGAAGACCTCAACCTCCTCCTATCTTTGTCTTGTTGTTTGTTAGTGTTTCAAAATGTTAGAAATTTTGGGTCACAAATATAATATTCCATGTGTTAGGACTATTATTTAATTAGATGAAATTGTAGTGGTCTAATTAATAATAAGTCTATAGCTAAAAGCATAAATATCATGAAAAATAATATTATTGTATAGATACCATAAGTCAATATCTAATTTGATGAGAGGTCAAATTAGAATAATGAGAAATAAGAAATAGCCCTAAGGTTATTTATAGGGGTTATGGTCCTTATTTGTAGACAAAGTGAAAAAGGCTTATCAAGAATTTTCTGTTCATCTCCATTAGAGGAGAATGAAGAAGTTATAAGGAACTCTACAAATTGAAAGATCAAATACTCGTAAATGTTCAGTTATTCTTAATGGCAAATTTAGATACGCTTTCGCTTTAATTTTCATAACTGTATTCGGGTATGAGTTTAAGGGATTTATTTAGAATTTTGTTTTTGATTTCTATATTGATAGATATTATAAGGTAATGAACATATCTAAAAAGTGATATCAGAGCAATTCATATCTGATTCAATTTGATTTTGAACTATTTAAGATCCTTTGATCTTCGAATTGCATAAATCAATATTTTTCATGTTGATGATCATATGTTTTTTGAGAGTTTTTTTTTATGTTAGGGTTTTAAAAACTAGACTCTATTTTGATCTTCTAATTTAATTAAGGATTAATCTTTTATACTCTAAATTTTATTCATTCTATTAATGACAAACCTTTATTTATAAGATTAATATATTCTTAATTTTCTTGAAATCGCTCTTAGTAAATTACCTTGTAATTTTTAAATTTTCTGGAAATTGCTCTTAGTAAATTAGTTTGTAATATATATATATATATATATATATATATATATATATATATATATATATATATATATATATATATATATATATATATATATATATATATATATATATATATATATATATATATATATATATATATATATATATATATATATATATATATGAAATCAATTGACATATTTACAGAATGTCAAATTAAGATCCAAAATGCATGTATCTGGAAAAAGATGTATCAGGTTGAATATCTATACATAATTTTTTTCATAAAAGATTATCATTTGTTATATAAATTTTGTTATGCTAAGTGACTATCATATGTCGTATTGCCATCTTATGCTAAGTGATTATCATTAGGTCCTAAGTCTAAATTTAGGGACATGTTTATTATGATTTGGTATGTTATGGTATGAACATGTGGTTTGTCTATACTGATAAGCTTTTTATCGGTTCGTCAATAAATGTGGAAGAGGTGGAAGATAAGAGTATTTTTTGACGTGTATTTAGTTTCTTAATAAATCCCATTTGAAACTCTCTCCTCCGACTGACTTCAGAACCCATTCATGTATATGAATCAACAGCAAATCCAAATTCTTGGCTCGACCCTTGGTGCTCAGTGGTTCTTTGATGGTTCCTTCAGGTTTTGGTATGTTGTTGGTGAATTTGGTGTGTGAGCTTTAGTTCGGTCCTTGTTGGGTGGTAACTCACTGCGTGAGTGGTTGTGAAGCTTTCTTTTCCCTTTTGTTATTTTTTGTGTTGTTGTTGATTGTATATAATTGTTCCTTGTTTTTGTTAATTTTGGTTTCTTTTATTTTTCTGTTGGGTGTTGTGGTTTTTTTTTAACACTCCTTGTACCCATTGACTTTTTGTGTTCTCTACTGTGGGTTTTCGCCTTTGTCATTAACATATTATTTGACCAAATATACATTAAAACTGTAATTAAACATAATATTTATTAGTGGCAAATATTTGTAATATTTATTAATGTATCCATCATAAATACTTAACTCTTGATTTTTAAGTATACTTATCACAAAAAATTGTTTTATATTTTTATAATTATTAATGGAAAAAGCTTGTTCCACATTTTTTTTTATATTAATCCATAATAAATATTTTTCTAAAATTGATATTCTTTTCCATCTATAAAATACAATAATGTCTCAAGTATGTTTTAATAAAAAATTACAATTCATATATAATAATTGTTCTCAATTTGAATTAAAATTTATTAAAATTTAACTAATTAATGTATGGTAAATCATATTTCATGTGTATAAATTATTTGTTCTAAAAACATCATAAAAATAAAAATAAGGTGAAAAGTGTGTAATAACGTATAAATTGTATGATCTAACAACTAAATATAAAATAAGGCTAAAAATGTGTGTAATAATATATAAATTGTATGTTCCAATAACTAAATATAAAATAAGGTGAAAAGGTGTGAAACAACTTAAAAAAAACATGTAAAAATAAGTATGACTTCTAAGATATAAAAGTTTTTATAATTAGTGTAATAACATTTCTCTCATTTTTATGTTGATAAGATTAAAATTACTTATTTTTCTAAACATTTATTTAATAATAGATATTTGTTTAGTTTTCAATTTTAAAATATAGTTTACGATACAAGAAAATTAAAAATGAGATTAATTATTATATACTGTAAGTATAAAATATTTTACACAGTCAGTGCATTACAACCATCCCTTAATAGTATTTAATAAATAATTAAAATAAAAATAAAATATAAATTATAATTTAATGATCATCGTTCACTAATGGTGTAAAATTTCTTTCCTCTATCAATTCATTAAAAAAATTAAAAAAAAATGTTACTCCTAACTACATTGTCAAGATAATAATTTAAATTTAAAGGATCTCAATACTTTGTAGATCTTTTAAACACTTTACAAACATTTTATTGTAAGGTAGGAAATCAAAATTATACTAAATACAGTATGTTTTAATTTACACACTATAAATCTCAAGTAACAAATATTATAAGAAGATACTAATAAATAAATTAGATATTATATTTTTCAACATTTTCATTTAAAAATAAATGAAGTAAAAAAGGAGAAAAATAAATATTAAAATATAATAAAAATAATAAATCATACACTAACACTCATTCATAAAAAAAATGATAAAATTAATAAATAATTTTAATAAATTATTAACATTGTTTTTAAATTTTGAAATAAACAATAGAGTCCAACGATAGACAATAACTCTACGAATAAGAGCGATCTATCTGTACTTTTGTGGCCTAAATAAAGTAAGATAATGGAAAGTATTTTTCTATCTTTAAATCTTTTTCTTTTTATGTGATTTGATTTTTCTAAATATACTCCAAAAATCTTTTAATTGCACCTAATTCATTTATAATTTAAGTATGCTACCAAATTGATATCAATGATAGATAACGAGATCAAGATTTTCAAAAAATTTGTAGAAAAAAAAAGCAATATTGAAAGAATTATAATCATATGAAGATAACATTCTTAAGATTACTGATAATTTTCATTAAACCAAATGATATCATTAATATAGAATGAGATATTTTCGTAGAAATCAATTAATATTGAAATAAATCATTATTATATGAAGATAGCATTCTCGAAATTACCAATAATACCAAATCGATATCATTGATAGAGAATGAGATCAAGAATTTCGTAGAACAAAATTAATATCAAAACAAATCATTATCGAATTGAACGAGAAACAAGTGTATTCTTTTGATCGAGAGAGATATAGCTTTTTAATTGAGATTGTTTAAGAAAGAATGACAATAGAGAGCCCGTGTTTTAAATATTAGTGTGAAGTGTGCTTTTCTAAATTAAAAAACAGTCATAAATGTCGTTGTTTTTTATTTCTTCTTTTTTGTATTTCAAAAAAAATAATGCCAAAACGCATGGTTGGAAGCTTTTTAAAATTGAGAAAAAACATTTGTATAACACCGGAGCTAATCCATTACTTAAATTAAATTCTTTTTATTGATTAAATACATGAATAAATATTGTATTCATTATTTTTTGCACAATATGTCGTTTGTAAACAAATATTTAGCATCATTCTTTTCTGTGAAGCTTCTTTCTACAAAATTTTATGATGTGTTTTTGTTGATTTTTGCAAGGTTGTTTAACAGTGAAATTTTAGAATATGAAATGTTATAGTATTCTATTTTTGAATATATCAACATGTCAAGTATTATTATTTTATTAGTGGATTCTATTTTCTATTTATATTTTATTTTATTTTTCATTTTTTGTTTTTTTGTTTTTGTTTTTATAGGTATAACTAAGTCAAAATTATAAATGTCACAATTATTCATTCTTAACTTATTTGGGCCACAAAAGTATGGATAGATCTCGAGTGGCTCTTATTTCATGGCATTATTATTGATGCAGGAGTATTGATTAAGTTCATATTAGTTTATCTATATTGTACTGATTTTAATCTTAACTACATAAAGTTGAACCTAAACTTGATATCATTTATACTCCATAATTGTATCATCAATGTGCAACCATAACATTTTTACTCTATTATTAACTATAATTTATTGCATATTTCGAGAAACTAAGAAGTCAATACTTTTTGTTCTATACTCTTTGTGCTTGTCTTTGGTGTTGTCACCCACCTAAAATTAAATGCAATACATATACTACAACAAAAAAAGCAAGAATTCTCATTTCTATGTCTCATACTATAAAATATATGTAGAACTTTATGAAGATTATGAGAGTCATCCAATCACAGTTGGTCTTTCAAATGAATTGTGTCTATTGAAAATCTTTCATTGAACCATTGTTATTATTAAGAAAAAATAGGGCTTAAGCCAAAAAATCTAAGAAAAAATAACACGATGGGTTGTAATCCTTATATCATCATTAGAAAACAGACATTTCTTCAAAGTAATCTTCATAATGTTATGTTCCTACTTCATACCTCAACTTCAAATTGGCCAAAGCGTCAGCACAAAGAGTTACTTTTCGATACACATGTTCTATTTTGACTTCCTAACCTCCATTGATCAAATTTTTTATTTGATGTCGAAGACCTCAACCTCCTCCTATCTTTGTCTTGTTGTTTGTTAGTGTTTCAAAATGTTAGAAATTTTGGGTCACAAATATAATATTCCATGTGTTAGGACCATTATGTAATTAGATGAAGTTGTAGTGGTCTAATTAATAATAAGTCTATAGCTAAAAGCATAAATATCATGAAAAATAATATTATTGTATAGATACCATAAGTCAATATCTAATTTGATGAGAGGTCAAATTAGAATAATGAGAAATAAGAAATAGCCCTAAGGTTATTTATAGGGGTTATGGTCCTTATTTGTAGACAAAGTGAAAAAGGCTTATCAAGAATTTTCTGTTCATCTCCATTAGAGGAGAATTAAGAAGTTGTAAGGAACTCTACAAATTGAAAGATCAAATACTCGCAAATGTTCGGTGATTCTTAATGGAAAATTTAGATACGCTTTCGCTTTCATTTTCATAATTGTAGGTTTTAAGTTAAGAATGAATAATTGTGACAATTATAATTTTGACTTAGTTATACCTATAAAAACAAAAACAAAAAAAAAAACAAAAAATGAAAAATAAAATAAAATATAAATAGAAAATAGAATCCAATAATAAAAGGAAAAATTTTAGACTTTGACATGTTGATATATGCAAAAATAGAATACTATAACATTTCATATTCTAAAATTTCACTGTTAAACAACCTTGCAAAAATCAACAAAAACACATCATAAAATTTTGTAGAAAGAAGCTTCACAGAAAAGAATGATGCTAAATATTTACAAACGACATATTGTGCTAAAAATAATGAATACAATATTTATTCATGTATTTAATCAATAAAAAGAATTTAATTTAAGTAATGGATTAGCTCCGGTGTTATACAAATGTTTTTTCTCAATTTTAAAAAGCTTCCAACCATGCGTTTTGGCATTATTTTGTTTGAAATACAAAAAAAAGAAATAAAAAACAACGACATTTATGACTGTTTTTTAATTTAGAAAAGCACACTCCGCACTAATATTTAAAACACGGGCTCTCTATTGTCATTCTTTCTTAAACAATCTCAATTAAAAAGCTATATCTCTCTCGATCAAAAGAATACACTTGTTTCTCGTTCAATTCGATAATGATTTGTTTTGATATTAATTTTGTTCTACGAAATTTTTGATCCCATTCTTTATCAATGATATCGATTTGGTATTATTGGTAATTTCGAGAATGCTATCTTCATATAATAATGATTTGTTTCAATATTAATTGTCTTCTACGAAAAAATCTCATTCTATATTAATGATATCATTTGGTTTAATGAAAATTATCAGTAATCTTTAGAATGTTATCTTCATATGATAATAATTCTTTCAATATTGCTTTTTTTTTCTACAAAATTTTTGAAAATCTTGATCTCGTTATCTATCATTGATATCAATTTGGTAGGATACTTAAATTATAAATGAATTAGGTGCAATTAAAAGATTTTTGGAGTATTTTTAGAAAAATCAAATCACATAAAAAGAAAAAGATTTAAAGATAGAAAAAGACTTTCCATTATCTTACTTTATTTAGGCCACAAAAGTACAGATAGATCGCTCTTATGAAACACTTTTCATTATTCTATTTTATTTGGGCCACAAAAGTATGGATAGATCTCGAGTGGCTCTTATTTCATGGCATTATATGCAGGAGTATTGATTAAGTTTATATTAGTTTATCTATATTGTACTGATTTTAATCTTAACGACATAAAGTTGAACCTAAACTTGATATCATTTATACTCCATAATTGTATCATCAATGTGCAACCATAACATTTTTACTCTATTATTAACCATAATTTATTGCATATTTCGAGAAACTAAGAAGTCAATACTTTTTGTTCTATACTCTTTCTGCTTTTCTTTGGTGTTGTCACCCACCTAAAATTAAATGCAATACATATACTACAACAAAAAAAGCAAGAATTCTCATTTCTATGTCTCATACTATATAATATACGTAGAACTTTATGAAGATTATGAGAGTCATCCAATCACAGTTGGTCTTTCAAATGAATTGTGTCTATTGAAAATCTTTCATTCAACCATTGTTATTATTAATAAAAAATAGGGCTTAAGCCAAAAAAACTAAGAAAAAATAACATGATGGGTTGTAATCCTTATATCATCATTAGAAACAGACATTTCTTCAAAGTAATCTTCATAATGTTATGTTCCTACTTCATACCTTAACTTCAAATTGGCCAAAGCGTCAGCACAAAGAGTTACTTTTCGATACACATGTTCTATTTTGACTTCCTAACCTCCATTGATCAAATTTTTTATTTGATGTCGAAGACCTCAACCTCCTCCTATCTTTGTCTTGTTGTTTGTTAGTGTTTCAAAATGTTAGAAATTTTGGGTCACAAATATAATATTCCATGTGTTAGGACCATTATGTAATTAGATGAAGTTGTAGTGGTCTAATTAATAATAAGTCTATAGCTAAAAGCATAAATATCATGAAAAATAATATTATTGTATAGATACCATAAGTCAATATCTAATTTGATGAGAGGTCAAATTAGAATAATGAGAAATAAGAAATAGCCCTAAGGTTATTTATAGGGGTTATGGTCCTTATTTGTAGACAAAGTGAAAAAGGCTTATCAAGAATTTTCTATTCATCTCCATTAGAGGATAATGAAGAAGTTATAAGGAACTCTACAAATTGAAAGATCAAATACTCGTAAATGTTCGGTGATTCTTAATGGCAAATTTAGATACGTTTTCGCTTTCATTTTCATAATTGTATTCGGGTATGAGTTTAAGGCATTTATTTAGAATTTTGTTTTTGATTTCTATATTGATACAAATTATAAGGTTATGAACATATCTAAAAAGTGATATCAGAGTAATTCATATCTGATTCAATATGATTTTGAACTATTTAAGATCCTTTGATCTTCAAATTGTATAAATCATTATTTCTCATGTTGATGATCACATGTTTTTTGAGAGTTTTTTTTAATGTTAGGGTTTTAAAAACTAGACTCTATTTTGATCTTCTAATTTAATTAAGGATTAATCTTTTATACTCTAAATTTTTTTTATTCTGTTAACGACAAACCTTTATTTATAAGATTAATATATTCTTAATTTTCTTGAAATTGCTCTTAGTAAATTACCTTGTAATTTTTAAATTTTCTGGAAATTGCTCTTAATAAATTAGTTTGTAATATTATGATGATTTCGGTATATATTATATATATATATATATATATATATATATATATATATATATATATATATATATATATATATATATATATATATATATATATATATATATATATATATATATATATATATATATATATATGAATGAAATCAATTGACATCTTTACAGAATGTCAAATTAAGATCCAAAATGCATGTATCTGGAAAAAGATGTATCAGGTTGAATATCTATACATAATTTTTTTCATAAAAGATTATAATTTGTTATATAAATTTTGTTATGCTAAGTGACTATCATATGTCGTATTGCCATCTAATGCTAAGTGATTATCATTAGGTCCTAAGTCTAAATTTAGGGACATGTTTATTATGATTTGGTATGTTATGGTATGAACATCGTGGTTTGTCTATACTGATAAGCTTTTTATCGGTTCGTCAATAAATGTGAAAGAGGTGGAAGATAAGAGTATTTTTTGACGTGTATTTAGTTTCTTAACAAATCCCATTTGAAACTCTCTCCTCCGACTGACTTCAGAACCCATTCATGTATATGAATCAATAGCAAATCCAAATTCTTGGCTCGACCCTTGGTGCTCAGTGGTTCTTTGATGTTTCCTTCAGGTTTTGGTATGTTGTTGGTGAATTTTGTGTGTGAGCTCTAGTTCGGTCCTTGTTGGGTGGTAACTCACTGCGTGAGTGGTTGTGAAGCTTTCTTTTCCCTTTTGTTATTTTTTGTGTTGTTGTTGATTGTATATAATTGTTCCTTGTTTTTGTTAGTTTTGGTTTCTTTTGTTTTTCTGTTGGGTGTTGTTGTTTTTTTTAACACTCCTTGTACCCATTGACTTTTTGTGTTCTCTACCGTGGGTTTTCGCCTTTGTCATTAATATATTATTTGACCAAATATAGATTAAAACTGTAATTAATTTATTAGTGGCAAATATTTGTAATATTTATTAATGTATCCATTATAAATACTTAACTCTTGATTTTTAAGTATACTTATCACAAAAAATTGTTTTATATTTTTATAATTATTAATGGAAATTGTTTGTTCCACATTTTTTTTTATATTAATCCATAATAAATATTTTTCTAAAATTGATATTCTTTTCCATCTATAAAATACAATAATGTCTCAAGTATGTTTTAATAAAAAATTACAATTCATATATAATAATTGTTCTCAATTTGAATTAAAATTTATTAAAATTTTACTAATTAATGTATGGTAAATCATATTTCATGTGTATAAATTATGTGTTCTAAAAACATCATAAAAATAAGGTGAAAAGTGTGTAATAATGTATAAATTGTATGATCTAACAACTAAATATAAAATAAGGCTAAAAATGTGTGTAATAATATATAAATTGTATGTTCCAATAACTAAATATAAAATAAGGTGAAAAGGTGTGAAACAACTTTAAAAAAACATGTAAAAATAAGTATGACTTCTAAGATATAAAAGTTTTTATAATTAGTGTAATAAAATTTCTCTCATTTTTATGTTGATAAGATTAAAATTACTTATTTTTCTAAACATTTATTTAATAATAGATATTTGTTTAGTGTTCAATTTTAATATATAGTTTACGATACAAGAAAATTAAAAATGAGATTAATTATTATATACCGTAAGTATAAAATATTTTACACAGTCAGTGCATTACAACCATCCATTAAGAGTATTTAATAAATAATTAAAATAAAAATAAAATATAAATTATAATTTAATTATCATGGTTCACTAATGGTGTAAAATTTCTTTACTCTATCAATTCATTTAAAATTTTTTTAAAAAAATGTAACTCCTAACTACATTGTCAACGATAATAATTTAAATTTAAAGGATCTCAATACTTTGTAGATATTTTAAACACTTTACAAACATTTTATTGTAAGGTAGGTAATCAAAATTATACTAAATACAGTATGTTTTAATTTACACACTATAAATCTCAAGTAACAAATATTATAAGAAGATACTAATAAATAAATTATATATTATATTTTTCAACATTTTCATTTAAAAATAAATGAAGTAAAAAAGGAGAAAAATAAATATTAAAATGTAATAAAAATAATAAATCATACACTAACACTCGTTCATAAAAAAATGATAAAATTAATAAATAATTTTAATAAATTATTAACACCGTTTTTAAATTTTGAAATAAACAATAGAGTCCAACGATAGACAATAACTCTCCGAACACAGCTTACAAATTTCATTGTATTGCGCTCTCCAAAGAGCAACTCTTCTCAAAAGATCAAAGGGTGCTGAGTTGGAATCACATTCAAACAAGAATTCTTGTGGTTCCGAACGATATAACTACAAGAGAACCGAGAACGGAGAGTTTTTCCCTCTTTTCTGTCTGATTCTTTGATCTTAAGAATGTAGGATTTAAGTTAAGAATGAATAATTGTGACATTTATAATTTTGACTTAGTTATACTTATAAAAAAAAAACAAAAAAACAAAAAATGAAAAATAAAATAGAAAATAAATAGAAAATAGAATCCAATAATAAAAGAATAAATTTTATACTTGACATGTTGATATATGCAAAAATAGAATACTATAACATTTCATATTCTAAAATTTCACTGTTAAACAACCTTGCAAAAATCAACAAAAACACATCATAAAATTTTGTAGAAAGAAGCTTCCCAGAAAAGAATGATGCTAAATATTTACAAACGACATATTGTGCTAAAAATAATGAATACAATATTTATTCATGTATTTAATCAATAAAAATAATTTAATTTAAGTAATGGATTATCTCTGGTGTTATACAAATGTTTTTTCTCAATTTTAAAAAGCTTCCAACCATGCGTTTTGGCATTATTTTGTTTGAAATACAAAAAAAAGAAATAAAAAACAACGACATTTATGACTGTTTTTTAATTTAGAAAAGCACACTCCGCACTAATATTTAAAACACAGGCTCTCTATTGTCATTCTTTCTTAAACAATCTCAATTAAAAAGCTATATCTCTCTCGATCAAAAGAATACACTTGTTTCTCGTTCAATTCGATAATGATTTGTTTTGATATTAATTTTGTTCTACGAAATTCTTGATCTCATTCTCTATCAATGATATCGATTTGGTATTATTGGTAATTTCGAGAATGCTATCTTCATTCAATAATGATTTGTTTCAATATTAATTGTCTTCTACAAAAATATCTCATTCTATATTAATGATATCATTTGGTTTAATGAAAATTATCAGTAATCTTTAGAATGTTTTCTTCATATGATAATAATTCGTTCAATATTGCTTTTTTTTTCTACAAAATTTTTGAAAATCTTGATCTCGTTATCTATCATTGATATCAATTTGGTAGCATACTTAAATTATAAATGAATTAGGTGCAATTAATAGATTTTTGGAGTATTTTTAGAAAAATCAAATCACATAAAAAGAAAAGGATTTAAAGATAGTAAAAGACTTTCCATTATCTTACTTTATTTAGGACACAAAAGTACAGATAGATCGCTCTTATGAAACACTTTTCATTATTCTATTTTATTTGGGCCACAAAAGTATGGATAGATCTCGAGTGGCTCTTATTTCATGGCATTATTATTGATGCAGGAGTATTGATTAAGTTTATATTAGTTTATCTATATTGTACTGATTTTAATCTTAACTACATAAAGTTGAACCTAAACTCGATATCATTTATACTCCATAATTGTATCATCAATGTGCAACCATAACATTTTTACTCTATCATTAACCATAATTTATTGCATATTTCGAGAAACTAAGAAGTCAATACTTTTTGTTCTATACTCTTTGTGCTTGTCTTTGGTGTTGTCACCCACCTAAAATTAAATGCAATTCATATACTACAAAAAAAAAAGCAAGATTTCTCATTTCTATGTCTCATACTATATAATATACATATAACTTTATGAAGATTATGAGAGTCATCCAATCACAGTTGGTCTTTCAAATGAATTGTGTCTATTGAAAATCTTTCATTCAACCATTGTTATCATTAAGAAAAAATAGGGCTTAAGCCAAAAAAACTAAGAAAAAATAACACGATGGGTTGTAATCCTTATATCATCATTAGAAAACAGACATTTCTTCAAAGTAATCTTCATAATGTTATGTTCCTACTTCATACCTCAAGTTCAAATTGGCCAAAGCGTCAGCACAAAGAGTTACTTTTCGATACACATGTTCTATTTTGACTTCCTAACCTCCATTGATCAAATTTTTTATTTGATGTTGAAGACCTCAACCTCCTCCTATCTTTGTCTTGTTGTTTGTTAGTGTTTCAAAATGTTAGAAATTTTGGGTCACAAATATAATATTCCATGTGTTAGGACCTTTATGTAATTAGATGAAATTGTAGTGGTCTAATTAATAATAAGTCTATAGCTAAAAGCATAAATATCATGAAAAATAATATTATTGTATAGATACCATAAGTCAATATCTAATTTGATGAGAGGTCAAATTAGAATAATGAGAAATAAGAAATAGCCCTAAGGTTATTTATAGGGGTTATGGTCCTTATTTGTAGACAAAGTGAAAAAGGCTTATCAAGAATTTTCTATTCATCTCCATTAGAGGAGAATGAAGAAGTTATAAGGAACTCTACAAATCGAAAGATCAAATACTCGTAAATTTTCGGTTATTCTTAATGGCAAATTTAGATACGCTTTCGCTTTCATTTTCATAATTGCATTCGGGTATGAGTTTAAGGGATTTATTTAGAATTTTGTTTTTGATTTCTATATTGATAGATATTATAAGGTAATGAACATATCTAAAAAGTGATATCAAAGCAATTCATATCTGATTCAATTTGATTTTGAACTATTTAAGATCCTTTGATCTTCGAATTGTATTAATCAATATTTTTCATGTTGATGATCATATGTTTTTTGAGAGTTATTTTTAATGTTAGGGTTTTAAAAACTAGACTCTATTTTGATCTTCTAATTTAATTAAGGATTAATCTTTTATTCTCTAAATTTTTTTTATTCTGTTAACGACAAACCTTTATTTATAAGATTAATATATTCTTAATTTTCTTGAAATTGCTCTTAGTAAATTACCTTGTAATTTTTAAATTTTCTGGAAATTGCTCTAAGTAAATTAGTTTGTAATATTATGATGATTTCGGTGTGTGTATATATATATATATATATATAATATATATATATATATATATATATATATATATATATATATATATATATATATATATATATATATATATATATATATATATATATATATATATATATATATATATATATATATATATATATATATATATATATATATATATATATATATATATATATATATATATATATATATATATATATATTTTAATTGCGCTTCTATAGCTTTCAAACTGTCCTTTGTGATACGTTTTCGAATTGAAGAGTTTTGCACGATGATACAATTTTTTTAATGGTTTATCTTTATTGTTTTTTCTTTGCATACAATATATATATATATATATATATATATATATATATATATATATATATATATATATATATATATATATATATATATATATATATATATATATATATATATGAAATCAATTGACTTATTTACAGAATGTCAAATTAAGATCCAAAATGCATGTATCTGGAAAAGATGTATCAGGTTGAATATCTATACATAATTTTTTTCATAAAAGATTATCATTTGTTATATAAATTTTGTTATGCTAAGTGACTATCATATGTCGTATTGCCATCTAATGCTAAGTGATTATCATTAGGTCCTAAGTCTAAATTTAGGGACATGTTTATTATGATTTGGTATGTTATGGTATGAACATGTGGTTTGTCTATACTGATAAGCTTTTTATCGGTTTGTCAATAAATGTGAAAGAGGTGGAAGATAAGAGTATTTTTGATGTGTATTTAGTTTCTTAACAAATCCCATTTAAAACTCTCTCCTCCGACTGACTTCAGAACCCATTCATGTATATGAATCAATAGCAAATCCAAATTCTTGGCTCGACCCTTGGTGCTCAGTGGTTCTTTGATGTTTCCTTCAGGTTTTGGTATGTTGTTGGTGAATTTTGTGTGTGAGCTCTAGTTCGGTCCTTGTTGGGTGGTAACTCACTGCGTGAGTGGTTGTGAAGCTTTCTTTTCCCTTTTGTTATTTTTTGTGTTGTTGTTGATTGTATATAATTGTTCCTTGTTTTTGTTAATTTTGGTTTCTTTTATTTTTCTGTAGGGTGTTGTGGTTTTTTTTAACACTCCTTGTACCCATTGACTTTTTGTGTTCTCTACTGTGGGTTTTCGCCTTTGTCATTAATATATTATTTGACCAAATATAGATTAAAACTTTAATTAAACATAAAATTTATTAGTGGCAAATATTTGTAATATTTATTAATGTATCCATCATAAATACTTAACTCTTGATTTTTAAGTATACTTATCACAAAAAATTGTTTTATATTTTTATAATTTTTAATGGAAAAAGTTTGTTCCACTTTTTTTTTTATATTAATCCATAATAAATATTTTTCTAAAATTGATATTCTTTTCCATCTATAAAATACAATAATGTCTCAAGTATGTTTTAATAAAAAAATTACAATTCATATATAATAATTGTTCTCAATTTGAATTAAAATTTATTAAAATTTAACTAATTAATGTATGGTAAATCATATTTCATTGTGTATAAATTATGTGTTCTAAAAACATCATAAAAATAAGGTGAAAAGTGTGTAATAATGTATAAATTGTATGATCTAACAACTAAATATAAAATAAGGCTAAAAATGTGTGTAATAATATATAAATTGTATGTTCCAATAACTAAATATAAAATAAGGTGAAAAGGTGTGAAACAACTTTAAAAAAACATGTAAAAATAAGTATGATTTCTAAGATATAAAAGTTTT